>JAQFXP010002693.1:0-14384 GCA_034693685.1 Belba bartosi | reverse complement strand
CTCCCAAACATTAATTTTTAAATCAAATAAAGAAAAATAAATAATTAATTAATGCTTTGTATATAAAACAATTAGTTATCTTTAATTTGATTAAAACATTACATTAGACACAAAAAATTAATTAATTTTTTGAATCCAGAGATAGTAATTAAATATAAATTTTAAACAAAATTTAGTTTTTAATCTCTAAATAGAACATAATTCTAAATTATTGTAAATTGAGAGTAATTTTAAAAAAATAACAAACTAATATTTTTTGACTTAGGATTTGTGTTTCATATGTAAAGGAAAATATAAAGATATTTGTTAGCATTTAAGCCAAATGTTCCGAAATATTCGCAAATTCCTCCCATTTTATTGATTATTGAGTGAAGAAGTGCGCACTCGATGCCAGCATTTGTTTATATCTTAATGGCTTTGCTTCGCAATCGGTTCCCAACAATCGAAAGCCATAAAAACAATGCGATTCCAGACATCAATTTAAATGCATTTAATTCTAATTTAAATCAAAATATTAACTGCAAATGAGTTTACAGTTTGCAATGAATTAAAAAACTAATTAGATATTTGTGGTCAAGGCTTGCGTCCAATAATCCAAATACATTTCAAATGCAAATATAATCTTTGGATTGCCTAACGAGTCAGTGATGGAGAGCAAGAAATCGGTTATTCCATCGCAAACCGATGAATCAATTGGAACAAAAACTTCATTAACCTTTGATTCCACTCAACCCAAGTTCGACTCACTTCTGGTGAAGTTGAGAAAAGGAATGGTAAGACAATTGAATGATTGAAATATTGAAAACAATTTTAGTTTCTATAGAATTAATTTATTTTTTATTATCGAAATTACATTCTTTACTAATCTTTATATTAGAAAAGGATTACGTAATGTAATAATGATTTCAATTTACTATTAAATATTGTATTCGTATTAATCGGACGCATATGACGTCCAATCAATCAATCATTTCTTTCTCTATTAATACTTTCTCTTATATTAGTACTGAATATATAGTGTTTTGTCAATAATTTATTAGTATTTCATCTCTAAACCAATGCCTTGTTGTTTGACATTATATTTTTTGTCGGATTATTCTTTTAGATATAACTAGAAATGATTTTTATCATTTTGAAATAGTTTTGAGATATAAATCGTTAAATCATTATAAATCATATAATTAAGTAATGTCTGTCATTAGTATGTCTGTCAACAGCATTTTTTGTTGTGTTTTTGAAAAACTCAAAATTTTAACGAGAATTTTGTTTTAACAGAAAATTTCATTTAAGTAATTAATCCTTTAATTAGCGAAAGTGACGTACAGTACAGCTAATGCACTCTTCAATAGAAGCACTTTTGCTCGAAGTCTACAAACGCTTTAACTACTGAAGAGTGAAGAGCACAGAGTTGTCGAACTCAATACAAATACTCAGACAATAGAATATCGAAACTAATAATGATTTAGTTTGCGAAAAGTCAACAATTTAATTGTTTTCAAAACAATACAATATTAAGACTATTCTATTTATAAGCATTAGTTCCGATAATTTAAACTCTAAAGAATAGCAATACATTTGCCAAATAGTATAACAATATGTTCTGAAAGCGGTATTCGATAATAAAATTTAAATATTCATTCAATTTGGAGAATGGCATTGGTTTTGGTTTGAAGTGCTTTGTGTTGGCAATAGTTTTACAGCATATTATCATTTGATATTCAGAATATTCTAATTGAATTGCTGTTCTCGGAATAAAGTCAACAATTTTTAAACTTTATGCCACTCTTACCCTCTCTTCTCCCTATCGTTTGCATGACTTGACTTGAAATCCGGATTTGAAATGAAATTCTTGAGTTTCCTCCAAATAATTATATATCAATAATAGTCGTGAATTAGTTTAAGATTATTTAAAAGTGCAAAAAAGTTGTTTTAAATATTTTGCTTATGTATCACAATTTTGATTATCGATTAAATTTTGGGGTTTTTTTAATAATAAAAACTAAAATCAAACTTTAATTATTAAATTTTATTATAAAGACTACTTTTTCTAAACTAATTTTAAATGTAATGTTTAGTTCAAAAAACTTTAATTTGTTTCTTATTTTTATTTTATTAATGTTTGTTTGAGAAACAGTTAATTTTTGTGTTCATTGCAAAAAAAATTAGCAATAAATTTATTTAAAAATTGTTCTTTTCTTCAAATGAAATATAACTAAAATTAATCATTTCATACGAAAATAGAAAAGAAAAATAAGAATTTATTTCTTTGAACTCAAATAAAAATTTAATTTGTGTTGCATTTTGTGCTCACAATTAATTAATTTTATGTAAAGTCTCATAAATTATAAAATTTAGCATTACTTCTATTTTAACATTTTGTAGTGAAGGAAAAAAATTTGTTTCAAAAATAATTTATTTTATTTTTATTTTTCAATTAAGACCAGAAAACAGGGAATGATATCGTATTATGAATATACCCTAAATACTGAATACAGTGAACAAAAAATTTCAAATAAGTTAACATAAAATAGAAAACCTATTATATAATGAGATTTATATTAGATGTCATTATTAATGAGACAATTAATATCATGGGTTTGCATATGTGGCTTATATTTGGCTTCCATATAGACCAGAACTAAGCGTAAGGAATGGCTTATTATACAATCAATTGGAAATATCTTTGAATTGAGAAACATTGGAAAAAATTGATCGCTTTTTCTTATTCTTCTTCAGTCTGTCTGTCTGTGCATCTGAAGACTGGAAACCTATCGTAAAAATTCTTTTAGACCTTCAATACCGGCCGAACCAGATATTGTATGCAATAACTGCTCGCTTTACGACTGACTTGGCTCTAGAAATTCAAAAATAAATCTCTGAAAATGTGTTTCTTTTTTATTTCTGTTATGTTTAGGGCTTAACAGTCGAGTCGAGAGTCGACCGAAAGAATAGATTAGGAAAACGAACGAAAGAAAAAACAAATTATTAAATAATAATATTTCTTGAAAAGGCGATCGAGAAATTGCGAGTTTATAAACAGAGGCTCTATTATATTACCCCCAATAGTAGCCCAAAAAGGTATTTAACATTCATTTTATAGACTAGTCTGAGTACAGGTGCCGGTCATTGGTTTTCGTAATACAAAAGTCCATAAAAAAAGTATTGGAAAATATTTTTTAAACTATTCAAAAAGCATTTTTCACAAAAGAATTTCCGCCAAATATGGTTCGGATATTATGAATAATAAGATATTTCTATTAAAGTGTATAAAAAAGTAAAAAATTTAATTTCGATCTCCACTTATACAACAGAAGGCCTGAGAAAAGCGTTTGTTTGGTCTGAAAGTTGTGGAGACATTGGAGTTGAGTTGGTCTGAGTTGAAGGACTGAACGCCAGATAACACTCACTCTTCACTCTATTAGAAGACTACAGTGTAGTGTTCGAGAGAACAAGTTTTGGGTCTTTAGAAGTTGAGTTGAGTTGAGTCCTCACAGGTATTTGGTATTTGGTCTCCTCTTTCGCTCAATAATAGCTCTCAAACTAAAACGATTTTTGTGCTGAAGACAAGTCAGACATGTATTAGAGCAGAGTTAGGGAACGAGAGGGAGAGATATATAGTATTGAAGACTATATGTTCAGGTAGAGTGAGGACCGGGAGAGGGAGAGGGATAGGGAGAGAGAAGAGGAGAGAAACAAAAAGGAAATTCCAGGCTTTCCGTTCCGTTCCTTTCAAATAACGTGTATTTGTTGTGTGCGAAGAGCGTATGTATGAGCGTATGAACGAGTCTTACGATTATTATTTGCGACACAGCCTTCAACTGATGAAGAATATTAACGTTCAGTTCGGATGTGTTGACCCAACATAACAACATTCAACATAACAAACAGTGATTTTTTAAAACCAAATTTTTAAACTTTATTTAACATTGAAATTAAACAAAACTTCGGCTTTTTTGCACAAAACTTAAACTAATGTCTGAGTTGTATAAACTTTTTTCAAGTTTTTTGTTATTTTTCGTTTTGTTCTAATGTTAGACAAGTTTGTTGTGTTTGAAGTTTGTGTAATGTTTGCGAAGAAATGCATTAATTATTAATGTTTTGCTAATGTATTCTTCGCTAATAGTGTTTGTGTTTCGTCTGAACAAAACTTTTTAAAAACTTTTTATTCTTAACCTAAGAGTGAATTGACTTCAAAAGGAGATGACTTCACAAAACAGATGTTTCAAATGTACAATACATTAGAAGATATTGTCCACTCATCCAAAATGAATGACAATAACAGCAGAAGTTTGGATCAGATATTTGTTTCGAGTCAAACGAATAGCATTGATATGATATCAAAGTCTAATACTTTGAGTAATAGTAGTATTTGCGATGAGAATGGGTTTAAAAATCAAAGAAACCAATCGTATCACTCGTCCATCGATTCGAATGGAACTAATTTTAGCGATTTCTGTCAAAACAATAATGACATTCAATTCAATAATAAATTGAATTTAATCGAAACGATTGATCCAAACATTGAAAATAATATTTCAATGCATTCAACGAATCAATCGATAAATAGTTTAAATACTTTTTGTTCGAATACTTCGCTTAATGTTTCCGATTGTGAAAACAATTCCAATATTAATAATAGTTTTAATCATTTGTTAATGAATTCCAAATCCGATTCAATCAAAAACAAAATACTTCTGAAAGAAGCGAAAGAACAGAAAATATTGTGTTTGGAAGGACTGGAGAAAACGAATGGATATATAAACAGGAATTGCATAACCAATAGCGAACATATCGTCAATCCCTTGTTGGACACAATCAATACATTGACCTCTTGTTCGGACAGTTCAGATGAATGTGATATCAATAAGAAGTGCTATTTGAGAGGCGAACGCCACCGAAGAATACTTAATGGTTCGCGACATCTGAACCGTAAGTCTTGTAATTACTATTATAGCAGTTCTGACGCCGACTCCACCTCTGGTTATACCGGAACTAATTCACTAGAATCGGGCTATAAGTCGGACTATTTGGGCTCAAATACTCCCGAAGTCATTGACGGCAGCTCTTTGTCGTCATGTGGAACAGCTTATGATTGTACGGATCAGTCGGTTCTTAATTACGGCACCAATTCAGTCAATGCCGTCAGTCATCAAATGACAGATAATGAGTCAAATACTTTGACGAAAAGTAGTGCAAAGCCGACAAAAAACAATTCAGTCAACAATCAAACAAAAACTGCATTCGATGTCAATATTAGTAATAATTGCAATAAAAGTCTAAATGAGAATCAAAAGACTACTTCGGATGACGTGAGCAGTGATGCGAGCGTTGAGTCAATTCAAACGACAAACTCGTCGACCACTGATTCCCGCAAAACAGTCGGAATGTTTGGTCAAAAGATTGCTAATCGCCTGAAGGCTCTCAACAATGACTCACAGTTAGATCATTTGCTAAAACTACGTAAATCTCTGCTAAAAGCCCTAAAGCGTTGCGAACAGATCTCCTCTCCGGTCAACTCCCGCGACGGCAGTCCCATCACAGCCGGTGTGTCCATATCGAGCAGGTCTTCGAGTCCGGCCTCAACTGTAGTCAAGTCGACGCATATGACTAATCCAAATGCGACCAACGGTTCGATAAATAGTCGTCGAATGAGAGATGACGTGAACTGCTCTGAGAAGTCGCGACAGAAATCAGTTTCATCTCCGCTGACGCTTAGACCACACGAAGAGATTGCGTCTAATGATTGCAATCAAATGACAGCAATTAATTCAGTCAACTCTACCTCTAATCCAAATACTAATAATACCGCAAATAATAGTAAAAGCGTTCGATTCAACAGTTCAGTGAAAATAAGTTCAGTTAACTCAACGCAACAATTGAATCGAAAGCAACAAATCTCTGGTAATTATGTCTCAAATAAGTCAATACTGAAGGACCCGCTCTGTGAGACACTGAGGACTGCCATAAAGGCCGGAGAGTTCAAAAATAATTGTTCTCTTGAGGGAGAGATCGATGGGTTGTTGTATGGAAGGACTGGCGCTTATTATTATTCGCCTCAAACTAGTGGTCATTTCGGAGACGACTGTTATAGTCCTTCATCTGCTTATGTGACTATGATTGAGGAGAAATATCGCACATTCACTGCCAATGCCGGCGCTGGCACTCCAGGTCCACCCAAACAGACAACTGCCGCCAATTCCAAGAATAAGGCCTCTAAAGGTAGGTTTGAGATAAAGAAATTTAAATTATATGTTATAGCCTTACAGAAGTCTACAGCTAATGGTTAGGGCCAGGGCTATGGCTATGCGATAATACAGATCTGACTCCAGTCTTGTTTTCATATTTGAATTCACATTTGCTTCAATCGAATGACAGTTCAAATGTCCATTTGATAAACATATTAAACATTAGAAACATTAGACGGAATTATATTTATGTTTGAATTATTTCAAAAGTTTACCAAAAGTCATGTTTTCAGGTTTTCTGATGAACTTTTAGCTAAAACTTTTTTCTCGTCACTAAATCGTCTAATTCTCTCTTGTTTTCTGACGACACTTCGCAACAAAAAAAAAACAATTACTAAATGCAATAAAAATGTTTAGTTCTTATGAAGTTTTCTTTAATTCTAATCTTTATGTAATTGCTTTCGTCACTAAAGGATAATATTTTAAGTTTTTGTTGACTATATATTAAAAACATTTTTCAAAATTTTTATTTTATTTTAAGACAAAATTGTTATCTTTGAAGAAATTTTTAGTTTTATATAGTTTTAGGAAATCTTTGCATCAAAATAGTCTCTAAAAACATATTTATCTCTAGTTTATATTTATTGAGCTCAAATTGTACACTATTAGAGTTTAAAAACTAAATATTATAAGTATTTATATATTTTTTTAATGCAATTTATATTTTATATTCTGTGACTAATTATATGACAAAAATAAACAATTATGAAATGATTACTTAAAACTTAAAAACAATTTTAAAATAACCATAAAATTTGGTCAATAAATAGTTAGACGTCTTTTTCCATTAGACGACAAAAAGTTTCGAATAGTTTTAAAATTAGTTGCAATAAATAGATAACAAACAGAAAAAGGCAAATGCTTTCAAACTTTAGATTAGATGAAAGCAATAGATCTTATGTTATGTCTCGCAATGACTTGCACTCAGACCTCAATTTATCGTATGTTAGCCCAAACTCAACATTGAATTATTGTTATACCTGTGCTATACTCACTAAACAGCATATAATTTACTACAATTTTATACTCATTTATATATTTGTGATAAATAAGAAACTAATACTGTTTGTACTACTTTGTTTGGAAATGTGCATGGTGGCAATAGTTAGTTTATTTTGAGTAACTTTCGAATTGGGGATTTTGCCATTAAGCTTGTCAATATGTTATTTATTTGAATCGTGTGAACAGAGCCGCTCTGTTTTGACTTTAATTTATTAAGAAAATAATTTTTTAGCTATTAATTCAAAAAAATGTATTTTTTGTTTAATATTAATCTCTCTCTTATCGAAACTCTATAATAAGAAATTTTTTACCGCTTAAGCAAAAAAAAATCTTTTTTCTAATTTCAATCCGTATTTCATTTCTAAAACATAATTATCTTTAGGCGTCTCAGATATCAAGTCCTCTTTTTAAAAGCACCGGTTGGTTGAGCCCACTATTCCCAATGTTGTAGATAATAAACTTGATTTTTATATACAGCAATAAAAATATTTTTAGATTTTAGTTTAATAAATCAAATATTAATTAGATTTAAATGATTTACAATATGTTTAATTTAATTATAATGTGTTTATATATTCCTCATTGTTCTCCTAGTTTCGAGTAATATAACAAAATTTAAAATTTTTTATTACTTCATATTCAGTATGTGTTCGCTCGGCAAACAATTTAATTAATTAACATAAATAAACGATTAGATCGATATAATTGATAAACCAATTTAGAAATTCATTTAAACAACTATTAAAGCGAACAGTAGTACCAAAAGCAAAAACAAAAACCATTTGATTCGAAACACATTCTATTTTTATGTATTAATTACTACCGTTTAATATAATGAGATTTTTATTCTTCTTTAAATAAATTATTTAAAAAAAACTTTTCGAAACTATTTCTATAAATTTTAAAATTCCTATCAATCTCTCAATCCCTCAGACTATTCAACATTAAAAACAGGATTCTCTTCGATGTCTGCCGTCTCTTCGCTCTCCAAAGCACACGAATTAGATTTAGACTTAATTACAACGTCTGAGTTGAGAATCAACGCAACCCTCAGCTCCACAACGACTGCTCGTCCGAAGTCGAGTCCTTATAGTATATACGGATCGAACCATTCGAACCAGAGCTCCACTTATGGCACTAAACCGAACCGCAAGTCAACGAAAACCCATTTCACTGAAATGGCTAAATGTATGCTCGAGATACTCGACGACCTACAGGTGCCGCCAAACCAAGACACCACTTATAAGCGATCGCCTCGTCTTCAAAGCTCTTTGTTGTCGAAAAAACCAGAAACTGATTCAATTGATCTGCTAATGGAAGAACTGTCAGTCGGACAGTCATCGGCCAGTGATCTGAGCGATATTAGTTCGATATCCTATCGAACACTACCCGAACAGCACATATACGAAGAGATTTTGTACGATTGTCTGGAATCGCAGCCAAAAGACGGCAAACTATACTCGCATTACATTCCGAGCCGTCGGGCCATCGCTTCGTCGGTGAATACGTTTGCGCATTCGTCAGTCAATAGTATACGAGTGGACGCACCCATACATCAGTCCCACATCAGACATGTGGGCAGTTGGGGCCGAACCAGTAATAAACCGAAACAAAGAAGTAATTTATACACTATTTTTGCCGATGAAAGCGAACGCAGAAATATCTCCCGATCTCTGGAGAGGGAGTTCTGTAAACGCAAAACAAATGATTTTAATCCAAACAATCAGAATATTCCGAATATTGATAATTACGGCTTTAAAGCCTAGAATTTAGATTATATACTAAAGTATTTATTAAATAACTTATTGTTTTGGATTGACTTTTGTTTTGAATGTTATATAAATAATTATTAATTAATAATTAAAGTGCTTTTAATTTTTTTTACATACATAGGCTCTAATGTTATATAGATAGGTTTTATAATCAGTTTTTTTAGATGATATTTGAGTTTTATTACGACAATTTTTTAGGCTTCAACTTATTAACTTATATATTGAGAAAAGTCTTTCAAATTTTTATTTCATGAATATGTTGTATATAACATAATATACAATAATTGTAATAATAGTGCTTTGAATTCAATCAATAGATATATTGTGTGCGAACGACAATCGCACGAATAAGTCGATAATTAAGTTATTTGAAAAATTTTGATTTGTTTTGCTATTAATAATATTATATTTAAATTATTTAATGTATGTTTGAATTGTTAGCTAAATCTGTTGAATGTTAGGTATTTGTTGAGTGAAAGAGATTTCGAGTCGTTTTTCCGTCAAATGACGTGAATCGATGTCTTCGAGTCTTTTTCGATAAATGATTGTATGACTACTTAAACAGTAATATCATATCATTTTTATATACAGTATATTACTATTAAAACATAATGTTCTCAAAACTCACACTAATAACCAGTTATTTAATATTATTAAATAATGTTCTGTTGTTGTAGTAAACTATGTATTCAATTACTATATTTCCAAATGTAATAATAAAATTCTACCTCTTTATTAAACACGATTAGAACTTCTTATATAATGTTCTTTAATGCAAATTCAATGCACTTAATGGTCGTGTGAACAGCGAATACTTTTTCTCATTCGAAGAGTTGTGAAATTTGTTTTCCATCCAAACAAATGACTCGTTTCTGATACTAAACTATTTTTTTCTATAACTTATTAGAGATTCAAATGACTTGAAGGCAAACAATGTGTTGCTCTGAGTGCGAGTGTGAGAGCAGATCAGTTCCAAACCATTGCTATTCTTATACAGAATAACAATTTGTTTAAAATGTTTTCATTTTTTTATTGTGAACTCAAAACTCTCGAAGTTCTCAAACAATTTTCAAATTTTCTTAATTGGCATTGAAAGTGAAGGCAATTTTTCTTTCGGCGACTGAACTCCAGGAGTTGTGTCACAACTTGTAATTAAAACTTTTTTAATTAGTTATTAGACTTAAATAGCGTTTGTGTTTAGATCAAAACGATTTGACTGTTGAAAGGCTTAGCCATTATTTATGGCGATATTCCGAGTGCTGACTCTCCGTCTGAGTCTGACTCTTAGTCTCAATTGAAGCGAGAATTGTATCAAACTGTGAGCCCATCAACAAAGAAACCAATGGTGCGATCACCACATTAGTCAGTTTAGTCAGATTTGTTACACCGACTCTTTGTCCCATCTCTCCATGTGTCGCACCTATAGATTTTATCGCATTAGTCCGACCCGACTGACCGCTTATTTCTTTCATTTCCTCACTTTATTCAATAATCGACTTTTGTGTTCAGTTTAGCGTAACTTTTCAGTCGAACATATCGTACATTCAATCCAATTCAAGATTAAACAACTTTTTTAGTCTAAATATTCACTTTTTGCGCCGAATTACGACTATATATAAAAATAATTAATTTTGAATTCTTTGATCTATTGAAGAAATGTATGTTTTTTGTATATAATTTGCTTTTGTATTGTCTTTTGAGAATAAATAAGATATTAAAAACAAAATTATATTCTGAGTCACTCTCTGTTGAATTCAATGAATATATTTCTCATTCGATGATTATTCCAATGACTCGATATGTGAGTGGGTTTACGAATATCTGGTCTTATTTATATACAAACAAAAATATTTTCGATCAAAAAATGAATAAATTTATCATTAAATTGAAGAACGATTTCCTATTTGAGTAAAACTACACTAAATTATTTCTTTAATGCATTAAATTGAGAATTTTCTACAAAACAGAAGCAATAAAAGAGTTCATGAGTTAAGTTATGTCACAAATTTATTTATCATATAATTCACATTTATATTCGGCATTTAATGCTAGTAATAATCAAATATTTAAATTACTAAATATTAAAAACTTTTATCTAAATATATGCCCGACTTATGCTAAAGTATTACTATTAATATTAATATTAATTTTTAAATAATTTAAGCACTTATTCAACAAAATACTGTTAACCAGTCATTACATAGAGAAGAGTCGATAAATGAACAAAATATATACTATTTTATGATAAGATAATAGTACTATAAGTATGTGGGGAACAGGAATTCGTTGTGGCTTTGCCTTAAGTGTATCGAACTATAATCGATTCATTGATTTGATCGACTTTTTTACATCAAAAAATATTAAACTCCCCAGTTTATTTTATTTATAGATTAAATGCATATCAAATTAACAAAAAGAATAAATTAATTCACATTTTAAAATAAAATTTTTTTAAAAACTTTTAATAATTTTATTCAATATTCGTGTTTTGAGATTTAGATTCAAAAATGTTTATCTTTAATTCAGAGGAATTTATTTAAAAAATTAATTATTTTAAGTAAAATAAAAGCTTATAAATTAGTTTATCTGAATAGCTATCTTAAAATTTATATAATTAAACAGATGGTTAAAATTTTCCAAAAAATTTAATTATAGTTTGTGTTATTTGTAAATTTGATCTTTTAGTTTTAAAAAAATTAAAACAGTTTTAATACAATTACTAATTTTCAAACTTTTCCAACTCTTTTCGCATTTTTATAATTTTCTCTTTTAATGCCGAATTGTTTGGTTCGAAATCATATGAATTAAGTTTATTATTAGTTGATTGCAATTTGTCTTTCAATAGACTGATATTGATCTTTAATTGTTCCAAAGATATTGGATTGAGTTTTTGTGTAAATCCGAAATCGTTTAAATTTGTCTCCATATCCTTAATCTCATTGTAATATTCGTTTCGTTTGCTATCAAAAAACTGAAGTCTTGTCTTCATTTGATCCAAATTTGAATTCGATTTACTTTCATTACTTGCATTCGATAACTTTTTGGCCATTTCTTTAATCGAATCATTTAATTCAATAATTTTGGTTTCAATATCTGTATTGAATTGCTTCAAATCGAAGAGTTTATTGGTTTGAATCATACTTTCAGAGACCGCACAAATCAGATCCGAATCAAATAGTTGTTCGCCGTTAATGTCCAACACATGACATGCATTGGCCAATAGCTCCAAACACTTGTTAAACTCAACTTTTTTGCTTGTAATTGCAAACAATTGCATTTTATATAAATAATTTTGCTTTAAATTAGAACTCATTTTATGAACAAAATTAACAGAAATTAATTGAAAACTCTAAATAAAACAAAAAACAATCAAAAATTATATTAAAAGATATATATTTTGCAAAACTACTAATGAAAGTTAGAAAACTTCCCAAAACCTGATGTTTATGTAAGCCTATTGTGCGATAACTGCAATGAACTCTAATAAATCATTTGATAAATTCATGTAATTCATCATTTAGTTCAGCAATTATTCTACGGTTAATGATAACGAGTACTGTATATTCGATTAGTTTATGTTTAGTCAGAGTTTTGCACAATTAGTACAAAATTGGCAATTCCTCACAAAATAGTTCGTAAAATACAATCAATTTTAAAACAATTATTAAGTCGAGGAAATAAACATCTATTGCAAAATAAATAACCTGACTAAACTACATTGTATAGTTAATTTTATACATTAATATTGAATGGCTTTAAAGCAATGTATAATCAAACTTAGCATGCTTAATTCAAGTTTGCATTTTTGTGAAATATGTTCTGAGCTACGGTTTTCAAAAAGTCATAGCTAGCGGCAATTGACTTTTGGAAATTAATAATTTTGACAAATCTGATAAAAATTTAATTTAATTCAAGTGTATAATAGATTACAAATAAAGGCGTAATTACTATAGTTGTTAAAAATGTTTTCCAATTTAATGTATTCTGTTTTTCACTTCAATTCATTTTTGTCAATGAGTTTGTGTGAAAATTTTCAATTATTTAATTAATTAAATTGATTTTTGCGCTTCGATTCATTAATTATCCTTGCGAAAATTAATTTTTAGCTTATTTTTTCTTTAAAATTCTTCTCATTCCATTTATAAAACTAAATGAATTGTTGGTTTTAATTAATATGAATAAATTATATTTTTGATATTAAATATTTTTTTAATTTTTATGATTAAATTCTTTAGATAAGAATTAATGAGATTAGAAAAAGTTGTTTTGAAACTAATGTCAAAAGTCTTTAAATTTATATTGAATTACATAATATGTCGTACGTTATCTAATCAATAAAAATAGTTTAAAAGTCTAAAACTCATAACATGTCAGAACATGTAACATGTTAGCCAAAATTTTCTTAAATCATATTAATATTGACTATATAATATGAGCCAGTTAAAAAAAAATTGAGTGAAGCTGTAGTATAAATAATAATTATTTTAACTGAAAATTAATACTGGTAATATAAAAGAAATAGCACTGTGAATTCCTGCTTGTTTATCTAATAATTTGTATTAATCTAATTTGTAATTAATATAATTTGTATTATTATTTGTATTTAAATTTAAAAAATTTAATTATTTTTATCTAGCACTTAAGTTTAGATAGATAACTAGAGATAAAATGTCAGATTTTATTGATTTTTTTTTGCTTTTATTTTATTTAACGTCAGAAATCGAGAAGGGGGGGGTCAGGCAAAATCCTTCCCTAATTTTGAAAATTTGGATTTACCCCCCCCCCCCCCTAGCATTTGGTCCGAGAAAAGATACCCCCCTCTACGTTTTGCCGGCTACCTTCGGCGGCCGGCAAAACTTTTGGGTTTTTTGCTCAAAATTAGGAAATGTTCCCTAAATTGGTGCTAAATCCGATTTAAATCCAGTTAAATCGGGGAAAATTTTATTATAAATATATGGGGTTTTTGAGCGTTTTAAAAAAATTCTCTACCTGATTCCCCCTAGGTTTTTGGCCAAAATTTTGAGAAAAATTCCTCCCCTGATCCCCCCTGGATCGGCCGACCTTCTCGATCCCTGTTTAACGTACATTTGTTGTTCATTTAATTTACTAAATATACTATATATTTAATATATCAATTTAAATAGTAGCTGCTCTATTCATATTTGCAAATCTCAATTTGGGTAAAATTTTGAGATTGTTTAATAAAGATCAGGGATTGTGAAGGGGGGGGGGATCAGCCAAAAATCCCCCCCCTGATTTTGAAAATTTGCATTTATCCCCCCCTAGCGTTTGGTCCGAGAAAAGGTACCCCCCCTCGAGGTTTTGTCGGCCGCCGAAGGCGGCCGGCAAATTTTTTGGGTTTTTT
>JAQFXP010002692.1:0-14384 GCA_034693685.1 Belba bartosi | reverse complement strand
TCTTTTTTTTTTGTTTTGTGTGTGAGAGAGAGAGAGAGAGAGAGAGAGAGAGAGAGAGAGAGAGAGAGAGCAGAGGAGAGGGAGATAGAGAGAGAGAGCAGGAGAGAGAGAGCAGGGGGAGAGAGAGCAGAAGAGAGAGGGAGCAGGGGAGAGGGAGAGAGAGCGGGAGAGAGAGCAGGGGAGAGGGAGAGAGAGCGGGAGAGAGAGCAGGGGAGAGAAAGAGAGAGAGAGAAAGAGAGAGTATCTATAAACTAGGCCTCACTTGGGATTACTTATAGCACTTTTTCATCAAATAAATTCCAATACCGACTATATATAAGTTATTTTTTCTACAGATTCGTCAAAATATATTTTTGATATATAAAGAGTATATATATACCAAACACAGAATACTTAGTTTATGTTTCTATTTCTAAAGACAACTTTTTTGCTCTAATATATTATATAACTAAAGCTAACGATACAGTCAAGTCATTATGGCTTTCGATTTTTTCTCTTTCATTCTCTTCTCAAATGTCTTTCTTAATACTTAACCAAAATTGAGTGAAAACTTGGATTCAATGAACCAAAAAGAAAAACTAATATTTTTTAGCAAATGAGTGAAAAAATATTAATTCAAAACTAGAAAAAATCATAACTAAATCAAACAAAAAATAAAAAACAATTTAATGAATATTTAAACGATTATCTGCTGTATAATGACTTGTTTAGTATTATCTAATTTTGTTTTATGTATTCAGTATATCATTTGCTTTTTATTTGTTTTTTATATAGTTTTTATGTGTTTTCTGGTTTAAATACAGATACTCTGAACCGAATGTTTTGTATAAATTCTGAATAAAAGAAACTACAGATGGAAATGAGTTAGAGATTAAACAAAATGATTCCTAATATTAAAATCGACTAAAAAACCTAACAAAAGTGACGGCTTATGTTACATAATGATAGTATTGAAATATTTTTCTTAATATCATAAAAGACATTAAAATATATTTATTTTATTGCAGACAACACTTTAAACAGAGATCAGCCAAAAATACCCCTAATTTTAAAATATGAAAGTTATACCCTCTAGCATTTGGTCAGCGAAAAGATACCCATTTCCTTAAAATTTTTCTGCCTTCGAAGGCGACCGGCAAATTTTTTGGGGTTTTTGGTCAATTTTTTAAGTCGGTTTAAATTCAGTTAAATTTACTAAATTTAGTTTAAATCTAATTAAAACTATTTAAATTATATCATAATTATATCGGTTTTTTGGGCAATTTTTAAAAAAATCCCTCTCCTATTCCCCCTAGGTTTTTACCCAAATTTTTTAAAACATATCTCCCCTGGTCCCTCTCCCCTGGAATGGCCTACCTTTTTTGTCGCTTTAAAGTATTATATTATAAAATATATATATATATATATAACGTAATATCAAAGTCTAGTTTCTCACAAAAAGAATCAAATATTTATTCATTCGAAAGACTTTTTTCATATTTGTCTTATGTATTTCAATAGTTTTAAATAAATAAACTCAAATAATATAAATATAAGCAGTTTAGAAAAAAAAGAGAAAAAAAACCCAAAATAATTCAAACCTTAAAATAACAGAACATATGTGTTCCCAAAACCTTGGAATATATTAAAAAAAATAGTTTTGAATATTTATAAAAACAAAATTATCTATATTTCAAAAATAATACTCTATTTAATGATTGGGAAAAATAATTTATGTTTCAATAAATCCTTGTATTACAAAATCAACTGAACCGTTTTTATAGAAACCCGTATTCAACTGAGCCATTCATTAGTTCTTGCAGAATTTTACAAATGCTATTAAGCTTAATATTTTCTGATTATTATAATAAAAATGATTTATTGACAAATCCCAAGCAATAATGATTAGAGCAATGACTTATATCTATTTCTAATTGATGAAATATGGTATAAGACTATAAAACTCAAATATAAACTTAAATATGCATTTATAAGCAAAATATTCATTATTATGTGATTTATTTACTGCAAACTTTCCAACAATTCAGTGAAAAACAAAAAATATATGAAATTTTCATGACTATAATAATGATCATTAATTTTTTCTGTTTTTATCTTTTTATGTTATCTTTGTTTCAGAATATTTAACATTTTGTGTTTCTAACATTAATTTGCTAATGAAATTCAAGTCAATAGAGATAATCTGTTCTGATTTGAGTAAATAATTAATTTATTTATAATCTCTATATTAAGTCAAATATATTAATTTAATGAATGCATAAAACTATTAAAATTCAATCAACAACAAAAAGATTAAACTGTCTAGTTTTATAATAAGCTAAAATGTTATTTGTATTTAGCGTTACTGACTGACAGACTGACTTTACTAGAAGTGCGTATAATGTTATATAATTAGACAAGTTGCATTAAAGGCAGGGATGAGATACTTTTGCAATCACTCACTGCAAAGACATTCGGCTCAAAACCAAACAAATTCTTAATTTAATTCAAATATCACAGACAAGTAGATATTAAGCAGACACAAAATTTGAAACTTTGCCAGGGTATATGACCTGATTATAAGTGATACTATTCTTTTATATTAATTAATTTTAATGATTACTTTTAATTAATTAATAATAATTGTGAAATAATATTAATTTTTAATAATTTCAATATTTTTATAACTATTAATAAAAAAAACTTATTTCTTTTTTTTTTGAACTATCATAATATCAAAAAATCAAATGATTTATACATTTATTTAAAAATATTATACTATTACGATAAAAAATCAATTTATCATAATTTAAACATTTACTATTAAACATTATTTTGATTTTAGTAAAGAATTTTAGACAATTTTTTAGTATCTAAAAAAATAAATATAATCCAAATATTAAATTAAATATATAATATTTTTTAATTTTAAAATAAACAATATTTTATATTTAAATTAATATAAATTAAATTCAAATAACTGACAATAATTTTAATTTATATAATATTTATATTAAAACTGTCACAAATATAAAACATTTTATCAAATACTGTATATAATAAACTAATATTAATATTTCTAACTATGTATACGCTAGTTAAGTTTTAAATAATTATATGACTCAATATTGATTTTGATTGTCAGCTCATATCGATTGCATTCTAAAGGCGAGCAAACATTTATCTGATGACAATTCGAAATATTCTCTTAATTTTAATCAAAGTAAATCTAATAATACTATAATAATTGCTTTTAATTAAATTTCCCTTTTAACTAGTTAAAGAATTTATCGACAATTTGAAGCAATTTTCTCAATAACTTTTGGGTCACTAACTATATTCAATGTAAACCAAAGAATAGGAATAATTGATTAAAGAATCGATTTTTTTTTTGTATAAACCAAACAAAGCTGTACTGAACTATACGTTTGTTTAATGCAGTCGACAATTGTCTTTAAAAAATAAAAATGCTAAAAATTTACTAAAAATTCATTAATTCAAGGAAAATTCAAAACTAAAATTAATTTTTGAAAAGCAGTCGCGCACACTTTTCGACTTTTTTTTTAATCAATTCAATGTTTGGGCGCTTTTTGATTACACTTTATGTCTGAATTTATTTGTTATTCATGTGTTTGAAGCGGAAATATTAAACTTAATATTCTTTTGTTGTTATGCAATAAATTTTGATAAAAACTGATAAAAATCTAACATAAGATAGAATTAATTGCGACAACAATTTGATTAAACGAGCGACATATAAGTCAAGTGTAAAGAATAATTGATAAAGTTAAAATTTTCATCCAAGTAATTAAGCAAGAACGCTTTAGAAAAAACAAACTGTTGGCCAATAATTAATTAAGTGCTTAGTTGAAGAATTTTTCAAATTTTAACATTTTCAAAACAACTAACCCACACATTAAATAAAAATAAATTTTTAATTAAAACAAATAATAAAATAACTTTTAATTAAATGTGCAATACGTGTAATACTTTTAATAAATATTTAAAATAAATTTTTAAAAAATGAAAACAAATTCTATTAAAATTAAAACTCAAATCCTTTCCAAATAATATACTGGATGTTATAAATTTAAATTTAATAAAAAAAAGTGTTTGAAAATAAATTAATTTGAAAATCTTAATACCATTTTGGATATTTTTGTAAAAGCAGCCATTTTTGCAATTGATTCAAAAATATTTTATGTCTTGAGTTAAGTCACGCAAAGATGACCAAAATTGCTTCAACTTTTTTCATTAAATTCGACATTCAATTGATTTACAGCTAAAAACCATAATGGAGGTTTTACTGGTTATGGCGGTAATGCTGGCTTTTGCCAATTCCTCATTCGCAGACCGACTCAATTGGTTCAAACTTAACGATTGTTAATATTACTGAAATAAATAGCCTAACAGTAAAAATGTATAATTTGTCTGATAATTAGAAACTTTCACATAAATAGATAACATTAAAAGCAAAACTTGACGAACTATTTGATGACTAGAATGGAAAATATTACGAATAAATGGAAAACAAGTTATAAATAATTTCTATATATTGCCAGAATATTCTGGTACTTCAACTAAGAGCTCAGTTCAACACAACTGATTAGTTTAAGTAGATAACAATTAATGAATGCTTAATAAATATTAAATACATGCTCTATTTATCACACATTTAAAGAAATATTCGTTTTTTAATATTCGAAAATTATTTTTATATATTATCTAAAATTGCATTAAAATAGAGTATAAAATCATTTTTTTACTTATTCATAAACTCGAAAAATCTGATTATTATGCAGTTTTAACTCAATTTGATATTCATTTTTACAGACTTTTTATAGCTTTAGAGTAGATTAAAGTGTATTAAAACTCAAACTTTGTTTTGTCTTCGATTCTAATCAGTAAAGAATACGATAATTCAGTGATCGATTAGTTAGTTTGTTGTGAAACCGTATTCATCAAAAATTTCCGAATATAATGAATAAATTATAGATAAGAATATATTTTAGCAAAAATATATAACTTAAGAAAGAGTATAAAATTACTTTCGACAATCGATTGCAATATTATAATAACATAGTTTACTCTCATTAGAAAACTGGTCATTCAATCAATATATTAGTATATTTATCGATCGGTCTTTAGATAATAATTTATTTTAATATTACGTTAATATAATTGAATATAAAAGCAAAACATATATACTATATATAATTGACATAAAACAGCCTGAGCTTTCTCGTCATCAGATTTCTTATATAGAATATATAATTAGAATTGGAATTTCAAAACATCTATGAAATGCAAAAATTCTATTCATTTCTCAGTTTTCAGAAAGAAAATTTAACTAAAATTTTGGCAAAAGATTCAATGACTCAAAAATGTGCAAAACATACAAAAAATATTTCCAAATGACAGCCATTTAAAAGAGTAATGAATGGAATAAACTAGAAACCTAGATCAAATAAATATCCAAGTCTAAAATTGTGTTTTATAATGCTAAATCAAATAAAACTAAAAATTTATATAAAATTCAAATTTTTCTCTTAGGTTTGAGTAATTTTTTTAACGTTAATAAAATTTTTACTTTAAATTCTTCTTTTATTAAAATCGATATAAAATGCTTTTAGAAAAATTCGAAATCCCTTTGAAATGCAAAAATGATTAAATAAAATATAAAATGAAATCAATATTTGGACTTTTTTCCCAATTTATTTACGTTCATTAAAGTAGAGATAAAAACCCGATTCGGATAAGAAATTCTATATTAGATTTGAACCTAAAGTCAACTCGAGTCGAGTCTAAAGATCTCAATTAATATAAATATTTATTTATTATTCCGCATAAAAGCAAATTAAATAAGGAATAAAATTTGCCTCAAATTGTGTGCATTTTTGCAATAAATTTACTGAAAAATAAAATTAAATAAAAGCAAATAAAATAAATTCAGTGAAAATAAATAGCAGAAATAGCCTCAAAAAGAGTGAATAAATAATTATTTAGGAATATATTAAACAATATATTAAATTTCAAATAAAATAATTTTTTTCACTATTCTCTTATCACTTGTATTCGGGCGTATTTGCCGTCCGATTCCGAATGCATACGAATAGAGAAAAATTCTGAACAAAATTATATATACGGAATAAGATATGTCATAATCACGCGATATTAAAAACATTATTTCCATCAATAATGCGAATATACTTTTTTGGATCGATTTTGCAATTATTTTATGTGATAATCTATTTATACTTATATATTATTTATTATATATTAATATTATATACATACAAAAAAATACTCTTATTTTTATACAAATGACTTATACTTTAATTCATGATAATAATAAAACAAAAATAGAAATTGTGGGGAAAACACAGGAAATAAATTACAAGTTTTTAAGTACTTTAATACTTTTCATTCATATGTATTCATTGAAGAATTAAGTCGAAAAAATGAGAAACTTTTTGTGCAATTATTCTGTTTTGCTCTGACTTTCTCTACAAATTAACTATTTATTCGAAGCAATAAAAGGCTAAAAACCAAAAGTTAAAGATTCAGATCTCGTTAGATAAAAGGTTTGGTGACTTTAGCACCGTTTTGCACTGTTAGCTCATGTCTCACATTATTATGACATCAATTCTAATTTTATGTCTTTTTTTCTAATATAAGTGCAAAATATTCTCTTTCTCGACTAAAACATTTCAGTTCGGATGCGGTTATCATAGCTTACATATGAAGATTGAAAACACAAAATAAATAATAAAAAAGTAAATTTAATTTTATGATTTGAGAAAAAAATATATATATAATTTATATTTGAGTCTTTATGAATAAATAATTCAATTTTTTTGCTCTTTTTATCAAAACTTTCTATTATTCTAACTTTCATTTTGTTCATAAGATTTATTGATTTGTTTTGTGTTCACTCTTTTGTTTTGCTTTTTTTCGCCTTAGCTTTCGGAACCAATCAATAAACTGATATTTGAATAGTCAATGATTTTGACTTGTTCGGTGCAAGGTAATAATTTTCACAGTGTTAGTTGTGTTCAATGAGCCGAACAGAAAATTAATCATTTGCTCGAAATAAGTGTAATTCCGATCCGTATATTGTATTTATAGTTAGAATTTATGAGATTATTATATTAAATAGAAAAAATGTTTTGGACGAAAAAAGTACTAGTGTAGTTAGAAAAAGCCAGACTTAATCTTAAGAGATCGCAATGAAAGGAACAAGATGAGTGGAGATGAGAAGGAGGAGAATAGTTGGAGAGGATGGAGAGGGAGAGGAAACAAAATAAATTTCGATATAATAGGAAACAAATAAACGAATGTCTACTTCAAAGCAAATGCTTTTATGTATTTATAAATATAATGTTTTAGTGTGTTATCAAAAATAATAATTAGTTACACAAATCAATATTATTTATATTAGATTAAAGTCGAGTATATATAAAATGTGTGTTTAGTGACTCCGTTAGTAAAATCTGAGCAATAAAACAAAAGCAGAGAAAAAACAAAACAAAACAAAAGAATGTCCTAATAAGCCATAATTTTCAGAGCAATTCATTATTTTATAGGTTTTGTCTATTCTATCAAAATAATGGATAGAAAACCACAAATTACAGTAAATGACCAAACGCTACAAAAATAAGATATTTAATGCATTTAATCGTTTGTTTTGTTTTCTATAATATAAGTTATATCTCACAGGAAAAGCCAGTGATAGGAATGGGATGTAAAAGAATGAGTAGATATATCCAGATGTCTCGTAAAGAGAGTGCAAAAGCATTGGAATTCTAAAAAAGCCCCAAAAGATAAGTTTGATAATGTATTTCGGGAGGCATTGAATAACAGCTGCCATTTGGCTATACATGTGCTGAACCAGTGCTGAACCAGTGCTCAACCAATGCTCAACTAAAGCAAATGTTAGTCCAAAACACAAATATTTTGGAACAGATGTGAATATCTATGTATAAAATAATTCCCGTTCTCTCTCTCTCTCTCCCCTACTATCTCTCTCTCTCTCTCTCTCTCTCTCTCTCTCTCCTGCTCTCTCTCTCTCCCCTTCTCTCTCTCCTGTTCTCTCTCTCTCTTTCATTCCCATTCTTTTCGTACGATTGGCACAAAAATCTGGCATTTATTTCATTGCAAACTTTAAAAACACATATTTTTGATACAAAACTCATATTTTGTTCAACAAATACTAAACAAATTCTGTCTTTAATTCTTGTGGTTTTGACTTTGATTTGAGAAAAATATTAATTTATATCTGTTTTCAATTTTGAACAAATTTTATCTATAGATTGTTTATTGATTATATTAGAAGTGTTGGAAAATCACAAATATATTAAAAGAATAAATATTTACAAAAACAAAAATATGGAAAAACAAAATAATATCTAATATCTAAGGAATTATTGGAATTATTGGAATTTGTTTATTAAAATAAATAAGTTAACCCGAATTTAATCAATAATTTATCTTCAATTCTAATGGATATAAAGCCAATTAAAAAGAGTTTCGATTCAATGCTATTCTATTCTACTCTAAGCTATTCTAAGCTATTCTCTGCTATTGAGAGCTATTGTCTAAACGAAAACTAAGCAAAAAATGCGAGTATTTGAGTCAAACCTGATTTTCAGATCTAAGAATCTTCAGCTGGTCATTAATAAGCGCGTATTTGGCCGCCTCTTCCTTTCTGAGTGCTCTTTCCTTCTTGAGTTCTGGACTCCAGAATGTTTTGATGCTATGCATACTTGAGCCGAGTTTTTGTGTCGTTGCGTCCAATTCCCGCTTAACGCTCCCGTATTGGGACTGCAGTTCGTTAAGCCGGGCCTGAAGTTCCATAACAAAACTGTCTCTACTTTGGAAATGTCTTGGGTCTGAGCCAACTGAGTGGCCCAGACTCGTGTGCACACCCCTGTGCGGGTCACGGTATGGGTCGTCAATCATGGTTTCGCGATCCCGATAGGCCTGAGTTGGGTCGTCCCTGAGGTAGACCGAGCGGTCGAGGGATCGCTCTCTGCGCTGGTGTCGGGCAGTCATATCGATCCGATCGAACGACCGGTCTCTCGGGTCTCTCATCATGTAATCCCTGCTATCCATGGGCTCCCTGTCCATCGAGTGGTAACTCCTTAAGGGCATTCTGCCGGAGCGAGTGCGGGGGCCGCCGTGGGGCCCGTGCATTATGCCTGCGTGCGTTCTGGTGTCCATGATCGGACTGCCCGGGTCGTCGTAGTAAGGAAAGCCGTGTCCGTAAGCACTACTAGTGCTCAGAGACTGAGGGACGTGTTCAACGGGTAGAGTGATTGGGCTATTATTGCTGGATCTGCTGATGCCGTAGCCGTGACGACCTCTGCGGACGCCGTGAGTCGGACTGATTATATGGCGCGAAGAGATAGGACTGCCTCGGGCTGACGGGGGCTGTGATATCGAATTGATGTAGGGCTTGGAGGGCGAGCCTCCCGGTCCAAATGTGGGCACATCGCTACGTCTCATAGGCCGTGCTTGGCGTGACATGTGACCCATTTCCGGCGCCTGACTGTGCGGCCCATACATCGGCTCTCTCTGCATTGTCCAGTGCTATTCGATCCGTTCGGGTCTATGCGACTGACTCTGGCTCTGATGGCTCTGGCGTTCATCCCATACATACACATGAGTTCAATATTATTGCGATTCTATGCTCTACACACTGTATGAGAAGCACAAACACATCCATTCGTTAATAAATTCTATTAAATATAACTTATAATACAATTTCAAACAATTATTTCTAATAAAAAAATTTCGGACTAAACGCTATTTCCGTAAGAGTTCGCAAATGAATTCATCTTTTTTTGTTTTGCAGAGTTCAAGAACACAACACTTAATATAGTATTTATATATATAAATAGAGTTTTATATATTCACTGCCTTTTCCACAACTCAGTCACCATTTCTTCCCAAACCTTTAGCCACTTATCGAACAGTTATTCTCTTATAATATCCAATACAACACACATTGATGTGAACGCAGGCCTGACTGTCGTACACAACTCACAAGCCCTACATATCTAGAGCACAGGCATACAGACCTATTGGCGAAACACTGGAAACACTGTTCTAGTCCTCAGCAAAATGCTGTACTTTACGGCTGCAATAGTATTGGCACTTCTCTTCGGTGCTCTGCTTCGCATATAGGGTGCGGCCCAGAAAATCAATACCAGATGACTGTCTGCTCGAGTTCTAACTGTGCTGGCTCTGGCGAGAGGACAGCGCATCCACACCACCACTCACTCACTCATTCACATACATACACACAAACATACAGTACATACAGAACATACAGAACATACTGTGCACACACTCCGCGCCGATGCCTTTGGAACGGCTTTTCAAGAATAAGATTCATTGCGAGACTCAGCGACGAATTGAGAGACCCTTTCCGGTTGAAAGTGCAAATGGAAAGGCTATCCAAACACAACTAAATTCAATCACTCGCGCACTCCAGGGGTTTGGATCTAAAAATTGTTAAATTTAATTGCGGTCCCAATATATTCGGCTTTAAAATACCGGAATCTCTGCAAAGTTGGTCAACACTTCTCTCTTTTCCGTCTCATCATTATTCTAAACATGAATTTCAAATTGTTTTACAATTCTTTTTCTATTCTTTTTTAATAGTTTTTAAAATCTTTTCTCAACTAATCGTTTGCTTCGGATTTGTTTAGTTTTAACTCAAAATCAATATTAAGAAAAGATTTGATCGAAACTTTAAGAATTTAAATGCTTTAAGAGTTTCCAAAAATATTTTGTTTATAAAATTGATTTAAAATTTCTGAATACAAATATTTAAGATTAAATTGAGAATTGATTATAAATTGAGACAATCTATCGGTTCGATAGTCGTGAACTCATCTGTAATCTCATTTAACACGAATTTATCAATTTTTGTTTTGTCGACGACTTTGAAATATCCCGAAAACTTGGATCCCTTGACGAACAGCGGAAACCATATTCGGACGTCTGTCCACATCTGGTCGTACGGCAGGTCTGTCATTGAATACCACTTCGGAATCATTTCTATAAATCCAATCAAAAACAAATTAAACCAAAAGATTATTCGAAATAAATACTATAATTAAGTAATAATTTGTTGTTTTTATATATTATTGTTACGACTGAAAGCAAAACTATATCTAAAGACTTAGAAGCGATTAGTGCCACAAATCCTAATCTTTTCATAACTCATAAACCGGTTATAACTCGTAATCCGATCTAAGGCTTAAAATTAGTTTTGACACAAATCTAATGAAACGCTTTTTGATTGAAATTGTTTTGAGAAAAAAAAACAAAGTTTTTAACAAAACTGTAAAATATCTTCGAATACCTTCCGATTCTTGAGGCTCTCCATTGACAGTATCAGTGGTGAAGACATGCACTTCCATTAGATACGGCTTATCCTCGAAGTCAAAGGTAAGAATCGCTATCTTTTCGAGTTTATCACTAATTAGTTTCGATTCTTCAAACAATTCGCTAAAATCGAAATAAAAACTAAAATTAGTCTAAAATAGATTTGAATGAATGTCAAACCGTTTGGCCGCAGAGGTGATGCTCTCCCCGGCCTCTACTTTGCCGCCAAACCCGTTCCAGAGCCCGACTCCATGGCCTCTCTTCTTCAGCCCTAAGAGTATTCTGTCGTTATCTGTGACCCAAACGAGTGTTAAAATCTGTTTTGTCTTAAAAACCATTTCAATGCTTATAAACAATGCTTTCAATTGTTGTATAACTTATCGCAAAAGCTGTGAAACCTTTCACTGATTGCAAACTTTTGGCATATATTGGCGCCAAATGACCTGAAATTCAAAACATTTTACATTTGAGAACTGAAAACAATCAAGGTTAACTTATAATTTAATTACTACACCCACACAACCATACCATCATTATTGATATTTATAGTTTAGTTTAGTATAGAAATAGATTCGAATATTTTTTCTCCTACTAATGCATTAGTTCTCAATTTGATTAAATTCAGTTTAAATTACCATGCTAATTGGTCTACACCAGTATAACTGAATATAACTATAATGTGCCTTAACAACGCTTTAACTCTAATTAATTCACCGAATGATCGCAACTTCCGGCCATCGAATCCACCTATTGATTCGGAACTAAACCGACTGAAGATATCTCAACGATAGATTGAGACAAGTGGGTCAGGTGTCCGACCAGAACATCACTGGACAGGTGTTTATGTTAGCCATATATCTACAGCAGGGATCGTGAAGGGGGCTAGCATTTGGTCCGAGAAAAGGTACCCCCTCGACGTTTTGCCGGCCGCTGAAGGCGGCCGGCAAATTCTTTGGGTTTTTTACCCAAAATTAGTAAATTTTTCCTAAACTAACAACCGGTTTAAATTCAGTTAATTTAACTAAATTTAGTTTAAATCCGGTTTAAATTTAGTTAAATTAAGTAAAATTTTATCATAAATATATAGGTTTTTTAGCCTTTTACCCTGATCCCCCCTAGGTTTTTGGCCAAAATTTTGAGAAAAATCCTTCCCCTGATCCCTCCCCTGGATCGGCCGACCTTCTCGATCCCTGATCTACAGCTCCAACAGGGGAACACCGACTGCGCTAAGACTCTCATCAAATCACAATTACCACAATTCCGATGACTTAGCAATCAATACCACTAATCAATATCAATATCAATACGATTATTGACTTTTGTATATTGTATTAAAAAATTAAATTTATTTTAGACTTAATTTTATTCAATAAAAGTTTCGAAACATTTGATAGTCTTATAGTCTTTATTCAATTTTATTTGAACCACAGTTCAAGAACTTTACGTTTTATATTTGTATTTAAATAAAAGTACTTAGGACAGTACTGTACAGTACAATATAAGTACCCGGCTAAATTAATTTCGGTACAAAATGAGTAAATTATTAATTTAAATTATCAATATAAATATTTCAATATCTAATGAATCTTAAATCTAATGAAATTTTAGTTACCTGTTATTCAATTATAATATTTGATACATAAAATTATGTCATATTTTGGTTGTTCTCTATCTCGAAAGACGTAAACACCCGATGAAAGCACTTCCGTTAAGCAAACAGTAACTGAAGGCCAAGTGTTATGTCCAGTGCTCTGAACAAAGCCGACAGAACGACATTAATTAATGTGCAAATAAAGTGTATAAATAGAAAATTTTGATTTAAGTTCACTTAATTAGAATGCATTCATAAAATTAAGAATTCATTACATTATTAGTTCAAAAAGCTTTGATGGACAATTCAAATTCAAATTCAAATTTAAAGTTAAAATTCTTATTATAATTTGTGCGCAATTTTTACTAAAACAAACTTTTATAAACATTGACTATAAATCTAGTATGGAAAATGTAAGTAATAAATGAATTCACAATTGGCCATCAAAAGGGTTTATATTGAATTGAGCGAAATCCAGTTTGTACCTTTGCATTTTGAGCGAAAATTATTTTTATAACAAAATAAATGGTAAACATTATTCATGTTGAATAACATATGTGTTTAATGTTAGACTAACTTTTTCAAATATATGAATTTAAATTTATTTTACAAAAAATAAATAAATAATATACAAATGTAAAATAAAACATTAAAATGATAAAATTAATGATGTATTTTAAATTAAAAAAAACCGATTGAGTCTAAAAATTCAATTCCATTTCCAGTGCTATTTTAAGTATCTCTAAGTTTCATAATTTGTTTTTGAATAAACTTAATTAATTAAATGTTTTATTAACTTTAGAAAATGAATACTGTAAAAACTTTATTTGCAAAGTGATTACAATATCAAAAACTGTTTAATACAATTTAATTTTATATATCAAATTATTATTATTTAAATCTTTTTGAAATTTATCGATAGCTCTAGTTTATTGTTTTCATTCACAGTTGGTAATTTGAAAGTTATCTTTAAATTAATTTTATCATAAATTATGTTTTCAAACATCAATTATATTATTCAAAAATGTTTGCTGTAAATGCATCTATTCTGTCAAATTGGCTAACTTTGCATATTTTTTATCAGTACTTTTTAATCCGATTATAAATGATTCGCTGAAAATGCCTTTCGCTCAATTCGATGCATACCATCAAAGAGTTATAGTCAGACATTCAAAATTAAAAGCCCTTTGGGCTTATTTTTACAAACATTGCTAATTAAAAATTCAAACATTAAGATTTTAACGTGTTTTGTCAAATCACACAAATGCTGTTACTGTTAAATGAGTTCTGGGATTCTATATACAAAATATTTTTGATAATATATCAAATAATTAAAAACGAATATTTTAAAATTTATTAAAATATTTAATTTATAAATTATATTTACAAGTTTAATAACATTTTATATATTTAATTA
>JAQFXP010002691.1:0-14385 GCA_034693685.1 Belba bartosi | reverse complement strand
GGGAGAGAGAGAGCAGGAGAGAGAGAGCAAGAGAGAGAGAGAGAGAGAGCAGGAGAGAGAGAGAGAGAGCAGGAGAGAGAGAGCAAGAGAAAGAGAGCAGGAGAGAGAGAACAAGAGAGAGAGAGAGCAAGAGAGAGAGAGAGAGAGAGAGAGAGAGAGAGAGAGATGGGCTGTGTTGGCCTTTTTGACCCTCTATTAAGGTCTAATTTGATCGCATGACTGGATGACAATAGAATCTTTCTATAGAACTGAGAACTGATAAAATCCTCATCACATATATTCACATATATTGCCTTCAATAGTGTTTATTGAAGCAGAAAATTCTATAAAGTAATATATAGCACAATATAGCACAACATAGCACAACATAGCAAGACATACTAGGAGTATAGACTATAAAGTATAAGTACAGGCATAGTATACTGGCATAGTGATATAATGTAAGGCAGAGCTGCATACAGTGTATATACAGTAGTATTATCTATTACTCTTTCAAACTACAATATATCAAAAATGAATATAAAGAGAATTACAGCTCTGTTGGCACTATTGGCACTGTTGGTGGGGATGAGGGATCAAAATCGACACAATAAGTTCATACGTCGTATCCTATTATGAATTTTCGAGTTACTTATTCTTATGTGAATTATATAAAAAGCGATTCACTTCTCCGTCAAATCAATGCTCATTAAATTTTATTATATTGACGAAAAAACATACAAATAGTGAAAAAGCTCTCTTCATAAAAGAATTTTTCATCGCATTATAGAAAAGTACAATCAGTTTATATCAATTTTTGTGATTATAATGATTGAAAAATAGTGGTTCAAAAAAATAGCTCAAATGTTAATTGAATTTTTTCTATTAATATTAGTAAAGAAATTTTAATCTTTTAAGTTCGCAATCAATTATTATTGTTCAAACACTTTGTTAATTAAAACTTATTATAAGGTATGTCTCTATAGTGTAGAGCACGTATTAAGAGTTACGTATCCTTCGATTCGGGCCTGAGTTAGAGAATGTCGCCGACTATTCATCTCCAGAATGCGTAGACATCCGACAAAGTTATCGACCAATCCTTTCGATTGTCGCACATCATCCGGAACTCCACCGATATATAGCGGGTCCTTAGTGTCCGTCGAAGACACCCCACCGATGCCTATCCCGGGTTCGATACTAAGCTGATCGATGTTCAGAGTAACCACATTATTAATTTTGTTGGCCTGGACTCTATGCCACTGCCCGTCGCAAAAGTAGTACTTCGAGGGGGGACTGAATGTCACGTTAATTGGACCCTAAGTTCAAATAAATTCAAATCAATTAAACCGAATTGTGTTGAGTTCGGTATGACTGAGCGCTTACAGCTCCGTTGTCGACCGCAAAAGTCAGATTCCCGTCATTCAGATAAATGATGAGATAATCGGTTTGTCCGAACACAGCCAACAGGACTCCGGACAGCGATCGCGGCTTTATTTCCAAATTAACGAAGAACTGAGAGCCAACTCTGAACTCGTCGTAAAGTCTAATGAGTCCGCCGTCCGAATGGAAGAACGAACCCGACTCTACATTATCGGTACAGTCGGACACATTATAGCCGACACTCTGAACACCGAACTGGTATCTGTTCGCGTGAACACTCAACTCGCGCAGACAGCCTGGGAATGACGTGACCACCGATGACGGCAAAGAACCTATTTTCTCGACGCCTCTCAGATTGTTTTTGGCCGATTTGCTCAACTCTTCGGGAATACCGCCGATAAATATGGGAGACTTGACGTTCAAAGAATTGGTTAATCCGGTCGACGAACCCATATATTCTTCATTTCCGTCATCAATGCGCAAAATGCCGTTCCGGCCCTTCCGACTGAAGGTCACTTTATGCCACTGACCGTCACTATAATTCTGATTCGAGACAATGATAGCACGACCTGAACCACAATCCCAGGCGTAATGCACTTTACCCTCGAGTAGATATAGACTCACATAATCTATATTATTGACTGCCTTCACATAGAATATAAGCCCTTCCTCCTGAGTGGTCTTGAATTCTATTTGGAACCCACTTTCGTCATTCAGACCATTGGCCACTTCTGACGAAATCGTAAACTCATGTCGACTCCAATGCGTGTCTCCAAACCTGACCATTGAATTGTCGGCTGAAGAGCTCTGGTCTCTAGCCGGCACCGGAGATAGCTTGCACTCACCAATTGACGGTTGTTCCAGCGGTGGTCTCGAAGTTGTTAATTGCTTTCGAGTGGTCGGTTCGGTGGTTGAGATCGGTTTGTCCGTCAGCTTCATAGGTTCGGTTAGATCTCTAATCTGTTCCTCAGAATTGTCAAACCCTTCCTTCTTCTGGTCAGTCAGTGGACAACTGGTCAGAGAGGCGTTGGGTCTGTTGGAAGTGTCGGCAAAGTTTTGAAACTTTTCGTTGACAGTGGCGTCGCCAACACAACCCCCAAATGAGATCGGAATACCCGAAGCAAAATTTGGATGAGCGGACACTTGAGCCGGAACTCCACCGAAATATATAGTTTTAATCTTACCTAATGTCAACTCATTCTTCTCAGTCGTTTCAATTGTAAATGAGTTGATGTCATCGACGTCTAGTCTGAGTCTCTCAGGAGTAAAACTGGCGGTTATGTAGTGCCAGTGTTTGTCATTATAAGTTCGGTGTTCGGTGCGAATCGTACCGCCCGGTTGTACGCGAAGACTGAGTGTGCCGTCATCTAAATATATGGCCAAATGAGAAGAGTGATCGCTATTGGACACATAGAACAACAGGCCGTTCGGAGAAAGAGTTTTAAAATTCAAAGTGATTTGAACGTTGCGATCGAGATTCAGATCCGAGTCTATTGCTATATAACCCATTGACTCATTGCTAAAAGAAGCGCTCCTGCCTGTGCTGGACGGACAACCAGGTACTGCTTTTAGCACTTCTTTAAGGTTTTGTAGGTTTTGCTGTTCTGTTCCGATCTGTAGTTCTTTAATACATCCCTCAAAGTCTACATTAGTTACTTCATAGAACAGGTGTTGTTTAGGAAAGCCTCCGATGTATATGTCATCAGTTGTCGACAACTCAGTGCTCAGTCCTATGGCCTCCCCGTGTGCTAATAGCGCTCCATCTATGGAAATAGCGCCCTCTTTCTCAAACCGATTGGCCAGAATCGAGTGCCACTTCCCGTCATTGTAGGTCTCGTTGGAGATGAGAACATAGGGAGCGCTTCCCAACTCATACTTAAAACTCACTAATCCTTCTCTAAGTTCCAGTGCTAAGAAATTGCGTTCCTGTCCGATGAGGAACAGAAGGCCTTCTTTGGCAAAAGTTTTGAATTTGAGTCGAATGTAAGTCTCTTTTGTTAGGTTGAGTCGACCTCGAGATAGAATGGCATAACCGCTGCCATCAAAATACAAGCCGTCAGAAGAGTCTAAGTTAACCAAAGCCTCCCTCTCTTTAGTGGCGACAACATTAGCCGTTTCTTTGTAGTTCCACAAACCCAATGGGTTTTCCCCCAACACTACCTCTTCTATATGTCCCCTAAACCGCTTGTACTGAATGGCGTTCTGAACCTGGACGTGGCCAGGGATTCCGCCGATAAATATTCGTGAGTTGTGTACATCCAGATTGAAAACACTGGACGGGCCCTGGGATGAACCCTCGGCTGTCAAGTCGTCTTCTCCCTGAGTCCTAACCGTTAATTTAGCCGATTTGCCAATTCGTTCGACAACCACCTGATGCCACTTCCAGTCACTCACATACCTCTCATTTCGAATCGGGGTTGACGTCCCGGCGCCTAAATCCCAGTTCAACACTATATTCCCCGATTGGATCTCCAAAGACATGAAATCAAATGAAAGCATTTTTTTAGCTGAACTCAACTTTTGTTCCTCTTCTTCGTCTTCGAGGGGTTCCGAACGCTTGAGTTTCTGTTTTTGTGAGATTGCAATCGGGTTTCCAATGTATGCCAACAATCCATTCGGTTCTGTGGTTCGGAAGAATAGCGACAATTTGGTATGAGTTGCCGACTCTGTCAGTGCCTCCAGATTGTTGAGTTGGAGGTAGGAGTCAGGCCGGAACTCGGCGGCCAACTTAATTCGGTTGGCCTGGTTCTTGGCCAGGTCTATTTGACGTTGCAATTCATTGATTTTGTCTTTGTAGCCATCCCTCAGAGTCTTGAGTTTGTCGTATTTATTCTTCACGTCTTCTATTTTATTGATATCGGGATATATGGAAGAGATGTGATTGATGTAGCTCTGGCTCTGACGGATCGCACTGTTCACGTCATTCAAGTCTTGCGGAACTTTTTCCGAATTTTTCTCAATTTCCTCGATTCTTGTGGCCAATAATCCAATATTTTCTTCACTTTTCTTGGCGGCGCCGTCGGCTTTATCTGCAGCGGCCGCCGCCTTTGTGCCCAACTCCTGAAGGTTCTTCATTTCGGGCAATTTTTTTAGTTCGTCTGAAATCTGCGTTTGATTAGACATCACAAACATTAGTTGGCTTTCGATGTCATTAACGCTAATAATAGCTCTTTTAAGCGGATTCTCTAATTCTGACTCAATTTTTTGTCTTTGTCTCTGCGACTCATTAACCAAATCAGAGCTCTTTTGCTTATATCCAACCACTTCGTCAAAAGTCGAGACTATGGATGCCTTTTGTGCTGATTTGAGCGCATCTTCAGCCGATTTGGTCGCGTTATCCAATGAGTCGACTATAGAATTGTATGCATTCGCAGCTCTTAACGGATCGTTTGCTTTGTTTCTGGTGTCAGCAAACAGTTTATCTAAAGAATCCGATTGTTGTTTAAGAGATAAGGCGTGGGATTCGGCTTTTGTCACATTTGGTCTGATTTGAGAGACTTCTAATTCTTCTTTACTCATAAAAGAACTCAATTTTTCGATATCGGTCTCAAGTCTTCGCGACATTTGAACCAAATCTATGATCAATGACTCGGCAGAAGTCAAAGACTTTTTTGTGTCGTCGAGCAATCCGTTCGCTTTATTTATTAATTCCAGAACTTCTTCGTCACCCGTCTTGAGAGCATTGATGTCCTGATCGAACCGTCGGTTCAGACTTTGGGTATTAAGTTCTTCGGCTTTTACTATAATTTTGAGCGAATCATGACTTTTGTTCATCAGTTCGGACAACAGTTTTATGATATTCACAACATTATTAACAGTTTTATTAATTTTTTCTTTAGTCTCAAGCGCTGGTATTTTAAACTGATCTACTTTTTCAGACAAAAGGCGCACTTCTGCCAACTCTTGATTTGAACTATTCTTTGAATTATCAAAACTTTTGTTCTGTACCTCCTGTACCATCCACTCCGCTTCAGCTATTTTGCGCTCAATATTCTGTCCGATCTGAGCCGATGCCAAGTGGAAGCCTTCCTCCAGTTGTTTGAGGTCTTCGACAACAAAACTCGATTTAACGATTGCTTCTCTAATAAGTTTGTCACTCATTGTCGAGTCGTCTCTGAGAGCCGACGCCTCAACCAAAACCTTTGCGACCTCTTTGAGTGAAGACTCGCTCTAAAACCGCATATAATTGATTAGATATGAGATATGAGTTGTAATCAAAAGACATACTTTGCTGAGCAATGATTCACTCGTTTGACTCATGTTCTGAGCGTTTGTAAATAGCGGCAACAAATCGATTTCAATCGGATTCTTCTTCATCTCTTCAACTAATTCTTCGCTTTTTTCTAAAGACTTGTTCACATGAGTCAGTCGACGATAAGCAAAGACTGAGGAAGACGTGTCCTGCATCTCATCCCTTAACGGGTCAATCAGTAGTTTGAGTTCGTCCGTGTCGTCCAACAGCACGTGAACACAGGGACCACATTCACGACACCCGGTCTTGGCTATAAACACCCATCGGTGCGGACAACTGTCGCACTTTTCCCCAACCACTCCGGGCAAGCACTGGCACTGTCCGGTCGATTGGTCGCATACGGCGCCGTAGGAAAACTTTTCGGCACAATTACACGCTTTGACGAAAAAATAGTTTTAGTCATTAATCTGATAAATAATCAATGCCTTAACCTACAGGTGCATCCAAATTGACTATATTTCCAATATCCCGGTTCACAGGTATTGCACGTCAAACCAGTTACTCCTGACCTGCACTGGCATTGACCTACGATTGAAATATATTTAATAAACAGAACCACTCAATAACCGGTCAACCGACTCACCCGTTTCGTCTGCACAGTCAGGTCCAGCAGCTCCCAATTGGCAGTTACAGTGTCGGCAACCCTGGCATGATTTGAAGCCCCAGTGATTGGGTGCGCAGCGATCACATTCAGTGCCGACTACATTGGCCTTACACCTGCACTCACCGTTGAAATGATCACAAACACCAGTTCCGCACTCATTGCAACTGCATTCGGAACAGTTCTTCATTTGGATGGCATCGCCATAGAAGCCAGAGCTGCACAGTTCGCACGCTCTGCCCGTCGTATTGTGAAGGCATTGAATACACTCACCGGTCGTCGACTCACAACTGCCCGGATTCGTGTAATCGATATTTCCGCTACAGTCACAGCTCTGGCAACTGTTGCCAATCACTTCGGGTCTACCAAAGTGACCGGCGGCACAAACATCACATCTGGCGCCGTAATAACCTTTAGGTCAATTTGTTAAATGTAAGCATATTTGCAAAATGAGTGATTAAGTTGATTTGATCTGACCTTCTTTGCACTGACAGCTAATCTCGAGACCATTTGGTGATACTTCACAACTGGTGGCAAAACTAAACCAAACAATTAAAATATATTTTGCTTAAAAATCATTAATTTTAAAATTAAACAAAAGTTAATTTACTTATTGGAAGCTATAGGCAGAGGACAGGCACATATGAGACAGTCATATGGTGTACCCCGAGTGGCGTCTCCGTGATAGCCCGAAATACACTTTTCGCAGTGCTGTCCCTCAGTGTTGTACTGGCAGTTGAAGCACTGCCCGGTTATGGGATCGCATTCATTGGAGTGGCCGTTGCAATTGCAGGACAGGCAGAAGCCCAGGTACGGGCCAGTCGGCGCTCGGTAATACCCGGACGCACATTCCTGTCGACAAACAGACAATTAGACTCTCGGAATAAGTTAAACAATTAACGACATGCCTCACAAGACGTCCCTCTGTAGTTCGGCGGACAATTGCACTGTTCGATTGTGAGAGCCCGGGGAGCGTCAGCTAGTCTTCGGCCTTCTATTGCTTTGTCGAGTAATACGTTATCCAAATATATCTGAGAAATCGGTTCGAAATACGTTCCTCTGATGTAAATGGCGTCGACATTGACCAACGCCATCATCATCTGTTCTCGACTTACTTCGTGTCCATTCAAATGTCTGAACTCTCTTTCAATTAGTTTTGTGCTGAACTCAAACGGCTCTTCAATAGTCGGCTGTTCGATGTGTTCGTGAATTATAGTTATGTTATTTCCCGATAGGATCAGATCCGCCGCTACAATACCAGTCGTGTCTGAGTCTCTACTCTCGACTGTATTGTGCAGTTTGTACTTAAGGAGTGCGCCGTAGGATGTAATCCGGTTTCCCAAATATTGATTTGGCAAAGAGTAGTATAATATAAAGTTGGCGCTCGACTCGGGCTTCTGTTCCGGTTGTTTCGATTTGACTCTTCCGGACTCGTACTCGACTCTCACATGTTCTTCGCTGATTGGGTGCACTTCCATATGCTTTTCAGTAAACAAAAGGCTAACCAGTTTCCAGCCCTCATCCATGGCTAGAATTTGAACCGTACGGAGTGAGGAACTGGTGCACCTGTCGGTTGTGCCAAAACAAAAGCATTTGGTGCATCCCAGAGCGTTGCTCTCTTCCAAGTAATAGGCATCGGGTTTGCATTGATCGCAATAGTCTCCGTCGACGTTCTCTTTGCAAAAGCACCGGCTGTTGCTCTGATCGCAGATATATTCGGTGGCGCCTCTCAGGTCACAGCGACAGAGCTGGCAGTGAGGGTACGACCAAAACCCTATTCGAATCAATGAATGAATGTTTGGAATCAATGTTTCAAATAGAGCTCAAATAAAGCTTAAATATAGACCTGATTTGCATTTATTGCAATTACGTCCGACAACATTGCGTTTGCAATTGCATTGACCGGTTTCCACATCGCACTGGAGATCCCGATTCTGCACTCCGTATGGTTCACAATCACAGTCAACACAACCAATGATTGGATCAAATCCAAAGGTCAGAGGAAGACATTTATTGCATTGATCGCCAGTCACTCCTCTATAAAGAGTAATAATTAAATCAAATTATGTTATGAATGAAGAGTGAGGAGTGAGGAGTGAGGAGTGAGGAGTAGTGTAAATTAGGTAAAACTTACCTGGGACAGATGCACTCCCCGGTCACCTGATGGCAGACAGCAGTTGAGGGACAGTTACAAGCCTTGCACTGAGGAAACCCAAAAAACCCAGTTTTACATCGCGAACACGTCCTTCCGATTACATTGGGCTTACAATTGCATTGACCGCCAAATGGTTTGCATTTGTAGTCATAAGAGCCGTCGGTATTGCATTGACACGGAAGAGCTCCTCCATTAAAATCAACAGTTATTGAGAAAATAGAAGAGCGACAGAACTCTGAAACAAACAAAAATTTATAAATTTCTCAACTCTTTGTACCAACTCTTAGGTTATTGCTTCCGAACCGCTCGCTTCGTCTGGATTTATAAAATACGAGTTATGAACGCATTGTGTGTTTGAGGTCTTGTCCTCTCCTTTAAGAGTCAAAATTGCCGGATCGTAATGATCTGCCGGAATGGCCAGAATATAGTCAACCCAAATGTTTTTGCCTTCCGGTGTCTTTAATGTCAACATAAAACTGTCGTCGACTTGAAATACGGTTGCATTCGTATCGCGTTGTCTAATGGCTGACCGACAGCCGGTCCTACTCGGGCAGTGATCAATGGCGATGATCCCGTTGTGAAACAATCCGTTTTGAATGAGAGCTTCCAATTCAAAACTTGGATTTTCCGGTTGAAAGTAATGCAAAACAAATGAATACAATCCTCTTCGCGGAACTGTTCCTCTGATGTCAACCGTTGGCTCTTTTTCTTCCAAATAAATGAGTTGAGGAAGACTGGGCTCTGAAGTATCCTTTACATCAAATGGCAATCGAGTGGATATTCGTTCTCTGTTTTGATCCTTTTCGAACTCAATCTATACTCAAATCGAGGTTCGAATTAACTTTATATCTATATATACACACCTTATATACAACTTATATCTGTATTCAATATATTAATAACTTATTAATATCTAAAGAATCTAAACATATCTAAACACTTAGACTTAGACTCACTTTATTCGCTTCAGGAACTACAGAAAACGCGGATTCAATACATTTTTCGTTCTTTTTAATGCATACGAATCGAGGAATCAGATTATCCTTTGACCAGTTATTAGGGTATGGAATGGCAGCGACAGAATCCACACCCAACTCGTACCCTTCCGGTACCGAATCTGGCAATCGAAGCGTCAATTGTACAAAATTTGAGTCCAACTCATAGGTAGAAATTTGGCCGTTTTTATCGGTTACTATTTGACGGCATATAAAATCATAGGGACAGTCAGCTAATGGTACTTGAGTCGAATGGACAACATCCCCGGTCGGGCCTTTAGTTTCGAGAACCAATTGAACAGGGTTATTGTTTTTAATGTCGTCAATGGTTGGGTTATGATAATTAATAACAATAGCATAAGTGTCCGGTTTATTGATGGCCAGATCAACGATTATTTGGGGCTGTTGTGCGTCAATGATGGCCAGACTTCCCTCGTAATCCAGTTTTCGCAGCACATCGGCGTCGTTGAAAACTCTGGCGTTAGTGCGGGCGTCGCCATCGGCTGTAAAAGCCGACTGTCCCCTCACTACTGAACCCTCTTCTGGTAGCTCTGGATACGCATAATGAGTGCACATGTGTTGTTGGTTGAGTTTGCAGGGCTCGTCCACCCGTTCCTGGAGTATGGTTTGGTCGAAGTAGGCCTGAGGTATAAGCACTATATAGTCAACCAATAACTCATTTTTATCGACTTTGAGCGACACTTCCCATTGGCCCGGATTAAGAACTAGAGGGGCAATTATCAAACCGGGCTTTCCGACCACATACAGGCGCTTCGGCTCTTTGGTCGACTCGAACTGAACGGAACTAAACTGTTGGGTCTCTCCAAAGGACTCGGATGGGATGAAGGAAAGCATTCCGTTTATGGGTTCACTGTTCAGATTGACGTAACGAATGATCGCTCTATAGATACTCGGCTTCTGAATCGTCAGATTAGTAATGATCTCTCTCTGGAGGTCAGTAAAGGTAGCGAAACCCCTCCACGAGTACTCCGGAAAGATGGTCTCGTCGTAGGCAAACCTGGCGGGCGAGCCGGTCGGGTTCCGCCAGTCCTCGGCTTCATATTGGTATTGATAGAAAGTCGGAAAATATGTCACGTCTATAGGTTCTGTGCAGTGCTGGCCCTTTATTCTTGGTTTGCAGAAGCACTGGCCGGTGGTCTTATTGCAGACCGAGTGTATAGCGCCGCCTACATCGCAGTTGCAATCGACACATCCGAACAAATTTCCGGCACTCAGTCCATATGTTTCATCTTTGCACGAATCACATACCCGTGCCTTTACATTGTGTTTGCAACTGCATTGGCCTGACTCGCTGTCACACAATCCAATTCCACCGACAGTTCCGTTTCGATTACACAAACAGTCTTCGCATCCAAAAGCGTTACTGATTTGCAAATTCCAATACAAGTCTTTGCACTGATTGCAAATGCGTCCCTTCACCCGGTCCTTGCATTCACACAACTTTCCCTCTTGCACTTTGTCACACCCGCCAAACTGGGCCACCAGACCCGCCGGATTACAATTGCATTCTTTTGGCGGCAAATACTTTGATTAGAACTAAAACAAATTTTCAGTTTTTGATTCGGCCATACCTTCACAGCGCGGAAAGTTGTAATAGCCTTCTCTACATTTGTCGCACTTCTCTCCTATTCATTCAATATTTATTAAGAATCTAATTATAATCAGTACTCAATTGTATTAACTAATTAACTAAAACTTTAATTTCCTATACCTTCGAACCTTTCCTGACAAATACAACGCCCGGCATAATCACATGAAACGCCATTAGAACCCCTGTAGTCACAGGCACAGGGCAAACATTCAGGGTATTTGTAGAACCCGGGCGAGCAGTCGCCGCACTTGAGTCCTCCAAAATTCTGTTTGCAAACGCATTTGCCGTAAACGTCGCACACCTGACCATAAGACCCGATCTCATCGCACATGCATTTAGTGCAGTTGGGAAATCCAAAAAAGTTTTCAGCGCACCGGTCGCACCGGTCACCCGCATAACCCTCTTTGCAAAAACAAATGCCATTTTGATTGTTACAGACCTTTTCGGTTGAGCCAATAGGATCACACGAACAGTATTCACAGCGCGGATAGTCGTAAAATCCAACATCACATTCGTCGCACTTACGGCCCCCATAGCTATTGCTGCACTGGCACTGACCTGTCTCTATGTCACACACATTGTTGAGGGAATGGGTGGTTTGGCAGTTGCACTGCTCACACGTGGGAAAACCAAAGTATCGTTCGGCGCATTTTTTGCAGTACTTTCCGGTATAGCCTAAACATTAAACACTTTGATTAGAGTTCTAAATAAATTAGTTATTATTTTGTAGCCATACCTTCACGACAAGGACAGGAGCCAGTGGTGAGTTCGCAGACGTTTCCATAAGTGCCGTTCGGAAAGCAATGACATTCATTGCATTGAGGATAACCGAAATAGCCGTAACTTAAGATCAGATCAGATTGGATTGGATTTAGTAATAAATAATAAGTTAAAGCAATCATAAGATTAATTGTAATCAATGCCATATCTCAAATATATCTCAATTGTATAATTGGTACCATACCTGCACCGGTCACAAAGTGGTGCTAAGAAGTTCTTTTTGCATTCACACTGTCCGTTGCCTTCCGTGCAATTGCCGGTCGAGAAGTGAAGGTCGCACTGACAGGGATGGCATACGTCGGGCGCATCAATCGGTTTATTTCTAGGCCGATAAAAACCAGCCTTACATTGATGGCAATTAATGCCTTGAGTGTTGTGCTGGCAATTGGTACAAACGCCTCCTCCTCTGTACTTGCCGTAAGTGTCGAGACTAAGCCGTTTGCTGTCGACGTCTTTGTCGTAATGACAATCTTCCGAATGATTAAAACAATTGCATTTCTCACACAAGTAGTGGTCGTTGAGCGTCGCCCGTCTCCAGTCGTGTTGGGTATACCCCGAACAGCATCTCTCGCACTGAGTGCCACAGGTGTTGTGCTGGCAACTGCATGACACTCGGTATGGATCAGTTGGATCTATTTGGTCGCACTGGGAAGCATGACCATTGCATACACATCTTCCTCCGATATTTATATCTTTAATACTATAGAAATACTAAAACAAAAATTTCAATTATTTGCCCAAAACTTGGATTTGTGTTACAATTAATTGATTACTCTTCGAGTGACAGTCGGGTCCTGACGGGCAACGGATAACAGATGTCCTAAAGTGGTTTTTGGTCGCAATAAGCGAAGTCTTATGTTAGTAGCTGTACTCCATTCCTGAAGTGGAGCTGAGATTGAAAAGTTGTCAGCACTTGGCCTACCATTAAGGAGTGAAACCGCGATCTAAATGAGGAAATCAGTTGAGTTAAAGTCGATAATAGTATTGAAATCAAATCATTTGAGCAATACTTCTCCGCCTTCTAAGGGCACGACTTTCGAGAATCTGGTCTCACATAACACTGAATCGTCTCTTACAATAGGACCGAGCGATGAGTGACCAAAATAGTAAACGCAATCTCCCGGAGTGTCGGCGAAGTACTGCCAGGGGGTGTAGGTCTTGCCGTAATCCCGTGATTTCTCCAATGCCCAGACTCCAGGCCTGGGTGCATTTCCCATTTTGATGAATACATAGGCGACATTGAACTCCTATTCAGTGGAAATATCTTTTGAATAGTATTTCTTTATTCTATACTAACTATAGATATCTATGTCTTCTTTTTATACTGTATTATAAATATTTTAAAATTTGATTTAAAATATTAATTATTTCATTATTTACTCTGTTTACATTACTTAGTTTAGTTATAAAATTGGCCGATCCTGGAAAGGGATTTTAAAAATTTGGCTAAAAACCTGGGTGGAATTATGGTAAATTGCATATAAAATACCTTATAGATTACTTAATTATGCTTGTTAGTAGCCTAATTTTTGAATTTAAACTAAATTTAGTTAATTAACTGGGTTTAGCACAAATTTATGGAAAATTTTCCAATGTTAATCAAAACACAAAAAATTCAAAAGAGTAGTACATTTTCGTGAAACAACTGTTAGGAAGGAGATATAACAGACAATTTTCAAAATTAGGAAAATTTTTGGGTAATCCTCTCCCTCTTCTAAATCCCTGGATCTAAATCTAAATCTTCTAAAAATGTGGTACTAGGTTAGGTTGTTGCCTTAACATTGTATAGTACCCATCTATGGGTTTAAGTTAAGCCGATATACTGTAGGTTTATAATTTAAACTCCTATAAAGTTGAAATACTGTATATCGACTTCTCCTCTATTACTGAACTACAAACAAAAATTACCGTAAAATCTGTGTATTGGTCGCGACTTATACAAAAAAAAGTGATCTAGGTTAAAAATATAGACCTGCGACTTATTAAAAAAAATTTCAACAAATTTAAAATTAATTTCAATTTATTTAAAACAAATTCTTATGATTAGAATCCATCGAAATTAGAATTAGAGTCAGTATTAAATGCATTATTGAGCGGAATACACTAGATCGACTTATAACCCAGATTTTACGGTAAGTAAAACTTCTAAAGTCTGTGAAAGGAATTTGAGGAAAGATTTTCAAATTTCGTTCGTTTAATGAATGCATAGTTTAGACTCTATTATAGTATGATTTGGTTTTATCGATATTTTCTTATTTTGTTTACTAAAGCAATCAATTGTTTCACTTAACGGATATTAGAATATAACAAATAAAAGATTAATTGAGTCTAAAAAAAGTTTAGTAGTATTTTTCGGATATGACTTGTGTTTGTGATCTATATCTCACTTATATTAATGAATAAGAAAATTGAGCCTTTTTTCGGTCTCTCAGGCCTTGATTTCTGGAGTATTATAATAACGTTTGCGATCAAAATCTTACTGTATGTACAGCACTACAAGACTACAGTTACTACTTTAGTACAGTAACTGTAACAGAATAAGTTACCAGTACTATTTTTCCCCAAGAGAGCAGGAGGGAGAGAGAGAGAGAGCAGGAGGGAGAGAGAGAGAGCAGGAGAGAGAGAGAGAGA
>JAQFXP010002690.1:0-14386 GCA_034693685.1 Belba bartosi | reverse complement strand
TGCCGCCGCCTTTCTCAAGGAGTTCGTGAGTCACCCGTTTTGGATGCATTTAGACATCGCCGGTGTTATGGACAACAGAGACGAAGTGCACTATTTGGGCAAAGGGATGGCCGGCCGACCGATGAGGACTTTAGTCTATTTCGCAAAAGCTTTGTTTAATAATGAATTAAACGATTAGTTATTAGTTTGAATCGAAATTATGTTATTTTATTCGATATTAATTCAAAAAATGTTTTTTAAAATTTTTGTTCCAATTAATCGATTACTAAATAAATTCTTAAAACAAATTGCATTAACGTCTCGGATCCGGTAATCCTATATTAGAGGTCGTCCTCTCCAAGTAAGCCAACGGTCCCTGAAGTCCAACCGGATGTGTCTGTTGTGGCATAAACTGCTGCATCTGTTGACCAGTTGGTTGTCCACCCATTTGGCCCATCATTGGACCCACATTTGTAGGCTGTCCGCTGGCCATAGCTGACTGAGGCGGAGGTGGCGGCAGCATTCCTCCCTGGCCAGGCATTGGAGACATCATTTGCGGTGGAGTTAGTGGTGAAGCGGTTGGGCCAGACATCTGAGGACCCATAGACGGCCTCATAAGATGTGCCGCTCCGACGGTCACTGGGCTCTGAACGCTATGTCTAAGTTGAGGGTTGAGTGGGGGCTGTGGCGGAGGTTGAGCGCCGATAGGGGTTAGTGGCGACTGTGTTGTCGGCTGTGTTTGACTCAAAGACGTCTGTCTTTGCAAGTGATGACTGCCGTCACTGTTGGCCACAGTCTCGTTGACCATCGACTGCCAGATCTGTAACTTCTCGTAATATTTGGCCAAAATCTGATCTTTTCTCGCGATTTCATTCTTCAGTTCAATACAGTCTTCATTCAAAATAAGTTCCGGTTTTTGAACGGAAAGTAAAAGTCGTTTTTGAAGGAAAAAGCACTCAATCTGTCGCCCGATGTCTAGAAAGCGTTGTATTGTTTGTTCGACACTTGTCTTCACTTCATCCGAGTCATGGATATGAGCCGTCGATGGGTTTGTCAGTGAAGACAAACACGACTTCATTTCAATTGAATTAATTGTTAAAAACAGTTCATTAAATGAATCAACGCTTACCTGAAATGCATTCTCGAAGTCATCAATCAATGAGTTATTGTTTGTCGACATTAGTGCCAAAATTTTGTTAATTACTATTGTCTTAAAAATGTTTTATCTTAACCATGTGTTGTCACCTCAAGAGTCTGTTGTCTTAGACTTAAGGATAGTCTACCTCTGAGTCTCAGTCTGAGGGCGAAAATGGTATGAAAGCGGCTTTAAAGGGGTTTTATTCAAATTAAATCAATTTAAATTCAAAATACTTTTATAAAATACCGAATTTTAGCTAAACTTTTTAAACTAATTTATAAATTATCTCTTGTTTTGGTTTAAATGAATTATTATAATTTAGTCAATGTATTTCTTTAGTTAACAAAGAAAACCTATTTATGTTTAACTCTAATGCTGTAGCATATTGTGGGACATTTGACTCATTTTTTATTGATTAGAAAAAAGTTGTTTGAAAAGAGTGAAGCGATTGAAGAATAAAAACAAAGCGTTTGGTTTGGTTTGAATTTGTTGGATGTCTGCCAATAGAGTGACAACAAAAACATTAGTCAACAATATATTTGCAAAATTGCAATTTGCAATCCCTGGCCAACTCTCTCGACTCGAGTCGACACATGTGAGGTGACTCTCGTTCCAGAAAGTGGTGACGTGCTCACTTGCACGCAATCTTTTTGCCCAGGTCACCTTGTTTTTCAACTTATATTTCTTTGATTAGCAATTGACTTAAGACGATTAGTAAAATTATGAATAGAGCAAATGATTATAAATTGAACCCAGTCAAATAATCTTCTCAATTTAGATTTAAACAGAATTGCCAAGCCTAATCATATTTACCTAAGTTGTAAACTTAAGCTGAAGTAAGAACAGTGTTATTTTGCTTTGAGATTAAGCTTTTAGATACAATTAAGGGACCGATTCATAAGCGGTTGTAAATTAGTTTAAAACTTATTAAAGCAATAAATATAAACTAATTGATAAATTAGTTACTAATTTGAATGAAAAATAGTGATACTTCGAGACTTGTGCCGAAAACAACAATCAAATGCCGTCTATCGATCGCACGGCTGTCGGCAGCTCTGGTGAGCAGCTATGGACAGTCCCTTTGACTATGGTCTGAATGGACTGATCCTATGCTATAGAGTGGTTGAGTGGAGTGTTTGGGCTCTACTCTACTCTATAGTCAATTGAATGCGAGTTTGGATTCGAGAGTAAAAACAAATTTTGAAAATAAGAGCAAAAATAAAGGCTTTGAGAAGTGATTGAAGACTTAAATTGGAGTCAATTAAAGCATTATATGAAGAGATAGTAAATGAAAATTAGTGTAAAAGTAATTAATTAGTATATATTGATCCGTTAGACCAGTTGTCATAAGTTGTCTTAATTAGTAATCTTTAATACAATTAGTAATTTAATGGAAAATATGGCAAAAAAACTGTTAGTCAACACGAATGGAGTCGCGACTAAAGACTTTAATCATTTGATGCCATCAATGCCCGACTCCCCGCCCATCGACTCCCGCAATGACTCCGAAGACGACTTCGCCTTCAATGGCGACACCGATTCCAGTGATATGAAGCGCACACAAGAAGATCGGATCAAACGTCGCGCGAAGAGGCCGTCGAAGATAGTGATCGACTCGAGTTCGGCCATCAATGCAGTGAACGGCTCGGGTCTGCCCTTCGGCGCTCCGATGCTCGCTATGAACGGCCACTCTATGGCCAACTCGGATCTGGTCTCTCCCAAGATTAATGGAACCACTAGTTTGAAGAAGTTTACCAAAAATAGTCGTCGATCTCGAGGAAGGTTCGGAAGAGGACTTCCCAAAAAAGGTTTGACATCTCTTTGAATGTCTTTCGATTGAATTGTTTTGCTTTCAATGCTTTCATTGCTTTTATTGCTCTCATTATTGGCAAACATTTTGTTTATATTTCTACAAATGTTTTCCTAATTCTTTGCATTCGTTTTCTAAACTTAATTAACATTTTGAGTGACTTTTTGGTGCAATTGTCAACTCATTATAGCTTTAAATTAGACTCAAATTTAGTGTATTTTGTGTTAAATATGGAAATAACGGATCAAATGAAGTAAATGTATAAAAAATAAGAGAAAAAACAGTTTTTCGATATCAATACTGAATCGATATATCGGTGTCTAATGTATAGCAGCTTTGAATGCATCGATAGTTATGCAAAGAATGGTTAGCTTTGGAGTTGCGTTCAGCTAATGCCATCCCTTTCCTTCCCTCTCTTCCTATCCCTTCTCTCCTCAGCCAAACCCTCTTTCATTGGTCGCTTCGCACTACTACTAGTGCTATATCTTCGGCCACAACACCATTGCGTTGAATCTCGTCTTTCGCGCTCTTCAGTTCAGTTTAGATCAGATGAAATATATAGCGGATCTGTCTTTGCCTTCACTGCCATTCAGTGCAAAACTACCCGACATTTAGACATACTTTCATCTCTCCCTCGCTCTCCCCCTCTCTCTCTCTCTCTCTCTCCCTCTCTCTCTCTCTCTCCCTCTCTCCCTCTGTCTCCTTACCTAACGATCATATCGTTTGTGTCCTATATTTGAAACTATTGTTTGACTACTATTTGTTTGTTTTGAACAAATTCTTATAAATTGGTATAAATTGTGTGAAATAAGCCTTTTTTATATTGAGTTTAGAAGTGAGCGGAAGTTTAGAGTCGTGTTGTGGATGTTGTGAATGTTGTTAATAGTAGAGTCACTGCAGCAGTGTTTGGGCGCTCTATCACTCTCTCAGCCAAACACTGTTGTTGTTGGCCTTGAATTGAGACGAGAATAGCGTTTGCTTTCTATTTGGGTTCAGTCCTTACAATCGAACCAACTCTGAAGGGGAGTGTCGATCGACTCAGTTGTTGGTTCGGTTCCATTCCTACTCCACACTAGTCACCAAACTATTACCAATTCTATGGCCCAAACCCAACCTAACCCAAATTGCTTTGATTGTAAATCTGCTCTTAAATGCATTAAATTTATTTAACTTATTGTCAATTTGGAGTTTAAAGCATTTAATAGAAAATAATTAAAATTAATGTTTACTCTAATATAAAACATTACTCTAAACTAGAGCTGGGCAATTGGTGAATCGCCAGTAGAGGTCACTCTTATTAATCCCATTTAAAATGCATTGGATTACTACTGGTGCCTCTACTGGCGATTCACCAAATTGCCCAGCTCTACTCTAAACATTGAATTAAACGGATAAATATTTAATTATTGAATGCTTAAGGATTCAAGTATGAACATTGTTTAGTCTGACTTGTAGTGCGGGTAGGGTAGGGTAGGGTTTGGGCCGGGCCGGGCCGGTCTGCACTGATGTCTTGCGCATAGATAATATGACTCTAATGGGCACCAAAACAAAGGTGACCTTCACTCGATTGACTTGTTTTGTGAATCGGATTCAATCGCTTAACCGTAACTTTAATTCCATACTCTATAGACATCTAATATTAAATCTAAAAAACAAAATATAATATTAATATTGCGCTCATATAGTCATATACTGTAGTATAAAGTTATGTAAGAATCGACAGTATCAGTATTATTATATAATAGCACTACTACAGTACTGCAGTACAGCAGTAATTCTACTACTTCTACTCAACTCAATATAAATATTGAATAAATTGGGAATCCTATGGAAGTAATCTAAACAAACAAAACCAAAACCGAATGGTTTTAAATAAATTAAAGTTTTGTTATTAAAAACAACAATTGAGTTATGCATTGCTTGCGCCGTAAGTATTGGACTTTTTACTCGTTTTACGCCAATAGAGATGGCTTTAACTCAAATTTTTTAAACATTGAATTTGTGTTATATTTAGTTGGATTTAAGCAAAACTTTTGTAAACAATATTTTAAAAACAAATCACAAGACTCTGAGAATACAGAAGACATTGAAGTTATTTAATTTTGTTATGTTTAGCATAACTTAAACTTAGAAATCAAGTCATGCTTTTCACTAATAATAACATTTATCCAGTTTTTCAACAATAATTGGAAAACTTTCAAATATTTGTTGTTTTCAATTAATTCTTAATTTAACCCAATTTGTCGTTTAATTAATATTTTCGTAATTTTATTTTCAATGAATTTATTTATTTTTAATTTTAATAAATGATTAGTGAAATGCGATTTTCTTTTATTAAACTTTAGTTTTTCAGAACTTGAGATCTAATTTCGATTGAAATGTCTGTCTATTGGTTTGCATTGCTTTTCAATTCTCATATATTTACTGTATTTTTGATAGTTTTGTAATTTTCACTTCAATTTGATTTTGTGTTATGTAATAACACTTTCAATATCATTAAAACAGTTATAATTTAAAGGATTTAAAAATCAAATTTTCGGTACATTTTAGCTGTTTTTCTCTTTTTTTCACAATTTCTTTCATACATTAGACGAATCTTTTAATGATTGTGTTTTTGAATGACCGCTAAATTGATTATATGTTAAGTATTTTTTGCTTTGAGCTCAAAGCAAAATGTAATCATTTAAGTGTTGAGAAAAACAAGTCTTATAACTTCGAACCGGTTTTTCATTTCATTTCAATTCCATAAGTTTTAAATAATTTCGGGAAAAAAACGCAATTATTGTCTTTCATTAGACTTTAGTCTATTGCTATTCTATTGAAGGAGTACTTCATCTCTACCGCCTCCACAACCACCAGATATTTACAACTTGTTTCGAAAGTTTTTAAATATATTTATCGCAATATTTAAACATTTGTTGAATCAATAAATTTTTCTATTTAACTTTGTATCTAAATGTTACCCAACATTTGTTTTTTTCTGTTTTAATCTCTAATAGGATTTTACGAAACTATAGTCACATATCTTATTGATATTTTTAAACATAGTTTTGAAAAACAATTCTTTATATTTGTTCTCAATGTTTATGTAAAAAAGAGAATGACTTTTCAAATAACAAATTAATCCAATTTTTTTTATCTCGATTTACATTTACTTCTGCCATACCTTTAATTTATAGAAAACCTTTTGCACATAATTTGATTAAAATTAAAAATAATAGATTAGAAAAAGCGATTCAATCTATTTCTAAACATTATTTAGTAAAAGGAAAATAAATAATTTTTTTGCCTTAGAAACAAAAATATTATTAAATTTTATTTATATATAATATAGTATTTAGTATTAATAGTTATATATATAAATGTTTGGCAAAACATCAAATTGAGTGAAGATCTCAACAAATGCTATTCTTTGTATGTTTAGTGTATTTTATAATTGATTAGAATTGACTGCTTATGCAATGGCATATGGATTCGATGTTAGACAACAAATATTTGATAGTTTTATCACAATTTTGATTAATATTTCTTAACAATAATCTGTTTAACTCTATTGGAGAGAAAAGAGTTTTATTCGTTTATAATATAAGCAATAAATGATATCAAAATGGGTCACAAAATAATGATTTTACTCATAAATAAAATTTCCTTTTTTGGACACTTTAATTGTTTTCTTCTTTTTAGCTATTCTTGGATTTAAAACTTGAATTAATTTTTTAAAAAACCTAAAATTAAAAACCAACTGGTTGACGAACTCAGAAACTAACTTATCTAAACATATACAGTATTTAATTATTGGATAATTTCTCTATTTCTTAATACAAACTAAAATATTTTTTATCTAATTGGAAGAATAAACTATTTAAAAAAATTAGCTTTTATTTATAAATTGATAATTTTGTATGATTTTCATAAAACAACGCTTTGCTTTACAAAAATAAAATAAAATAATTTATGAAATTATAAAATTGATACTTAATATTGAGTGTTTGTATAGCAAACATTTAAAGCTGATGTTAGCGAGCAAAATGTGCTTTTATAAATCTTGTTTTTTCAGGAGCCAATGTCAATCAATAACTGGTATTTTTCCACACATTTCGCTGCAATTTTACGATTTGTTGCAATTTTTAATATTTTTTCATATTATATAATGTTTTAAACAATTAAATTGTTTTTAAAGTTTCTAATAGTTATTACTAATTAGTGTTTACAGTGTTTACTGATTTTTATTTTTGACTGTTTTAATAATACTGTATATAAAAGCTTATTATTTCTTATTTTCCTTAGAGTTATTAAACTAAAATTTTGTTATTAATTCATTAAATAATTACTTTATTCTCAGTTAATCGCAAATTATTTGATTAAATGAGTTCTTAAAACTGGAATTTTCTGTCAGATAATAACCACTGCTTTTAGCGAATTATTTTGTTTTTACATTTTCGAAGTTCGTCCAAACAAATGACTTCCTCTTTAGTTATTCCTTATTTGTGACTCAATTTAATATAATTTGCTTTGATTTGCTTAAACTGTATTTATTATAATTTATAAATAATTTCCAGTTTTTCTACTAATTTGTTGATTTGTCTCTTCTTAATCTAATCGTATAGTTGTTTGTTAGCCCTTTCAGTCCTTTCAACCTCTCATGCCTTGACTGACATTATTTTGCCGGTCAGGAGTGGATAGGGATTGGGTCAGAGGTACTACAATTTAAGACATTCAGTATTTTTTAGATAGAACATCGACGCAATCAAAAAAACTTGTTTCGACTAATTTAAAGCTACTTTAATCTCTTTGATGTGATTTTGATAATTAATTTTTGAATCATTAAAAATGTTGTCATTATTCTTAAAGAATAATTTTATTGATTCAGAAATTAATTTCAATCAAGTTTTTTGAGTACATCTGTACAGTTGCCACAAATGTAATGCAATTTTATTATAATAATTGATTGGAACTGGTAAAGCTTTAGCAAATACTATTTGGAGACTAACTAGGTAAATACGGCAATTAATTTATTGAAACATACAGTACATTGCATTAGAGCTGAGTATAAATATACTCAATGATTCCGCTCGTATTCTCCCAAACCCCTCCTCACCGAAAAAGCAGAAGTTTTTATGGAAACCGTAATTAAAAATAATGTGTTTATTCAATCAACTGTTTTTATTTGAATAATTATTTTTGTTTTAATTGTTTTTTTATTTTTGCAGACATTAAATAAAGCTCTAAATTCGAAGCACAGATGCGTTACTCGAACTAGAGATTGATTTTTGTTTAAATATCCGAACCCTTCCCGTTCTCAAACATTTAAATGTAATTCATTTCGGGTTTTATATAAGATTTGATTTTTAAAAAATTGTTAATTAGTTAATTTAAATGATTTTCGAGTAATTTTTGTGTTAATTTGGTAAATAAAATAATCAAAAAATGTTGTTTTTGATCGAGTTAGTTTAAATCATTAAATTCAATCTTTTCCCGTTTTCTGGCCTTTAAAGCATTTCAAACTAATTTATGAGAAAGATTTCAAATGTTTTCTTGTTAATATATTAATGATTATAATTAATATCTTTTAAAATCCACTTTTTCTTATCGATAATATTATCGATGTTTTCAATTGAAAGTTTAGAAAAAATTGCAAAAATGGTCAATTATTATTAGTTAACATGATTTACAGAATATTATATTCTGTTAATCACTTGTTTTGTTCAATATATGCTCGACAAACAAAAACATATATTTTTAGATTCAATGTTTAGTGATTAATAGTTTAATTACAGCAATATATAACCAAAGTTTGACTTCATTACAGGATTATTCAAATGAATAATATTTTGAATTTAAATATTTGAATATGAAATTTGATGCAGAATTGAATAATAAATAATTGACTAATAGATTGGTTTCATTAAATAGCGATGTAATCGATATATTGCTACTAATTTGGTGTCAATATGTTAACCGAATTTAATAAATAAATACTTCATTGTAAAGGTTTTTGCTTTAAGAATGTGTCCAAACATTGTAATCGAATCCGAACTCTAAACACATTTGAAATATCCTCTAAAAAGTATTTAAATTTAATTTAATAGCATTTTTGCTTAATTTTGTTTTGAAACATTCAAGTTGAGGCCTTTGATAGGAAAATAACAGCAGTTAACACAACGTATCGTACGTATGGTGAGATCAAATGTGTTATTAATTTAGTTTGTCATTAACATTAGCATTAGTTTCTGCTCTACTGTTATATATACTTATTTCTCAATATTCTGTTTCTGTTTGTGTTTTGATTGAGACAATGAACAAAAGTATCGGAAAAACATGAATAAGAGTTAGAGTTAGAGCTAATACGCAATTGATTTGCTAAGAATATTATAATAATTAAAGCATTTGTTGATTATTAATAAGGAAAAAGGTTGAGGTGATTGAACCGAGAGTAGAATTAACGGGAAAAACGGTTGTTCTTAAATAGGTTTCTGGTTTAGCTTAACATTTCGTTTGGTTTTTAAGGACATACATAACACAACTTTCAATTTCATAATAACTTTCAATTTCAACACAAAGTGCATTGACTGCACAACCAATTGACGACACACTACACATGCAATACAGCAATGATTGCAATAAACACTTTGTCAGTCAGGCCTTGATCTAAGAAAAAGTAGAGCATTGGCTCACTGTTGGCCAACAGTAAGGCTTGTTTTGCTGTTAGTTCTCTCCAATGCAAACCACTGCGGCAACAACTGCCACTGCCAATGCATGACCAGTGATGCCGACCATTCGATTCACTAGAAATTCTGTACAAACCTCCAAAACATTTCAAACAAGGCTTCAAATTTGGTTTTCTATTCCCAACTTCTCTTTATAGCTATATTTTAGTCATTTGTTTGAGTTCTCTATTGATTCAAATGCGAGCAATAGGTGAAAGTGTTGTTTGCTTTCATCACATTTTCACTACTTAAACATAATTTAAACGTAAAATCTTTATATTGTATTGTTTAGGCGGCGCCGGTGGAAAAGGAACGTGGGGTAGGCCTGGCAGTGAGTTGGTTGGAGTGGAAGAGGGAATGGAAGACCCGCACGACCCTAACTATGACTCAGATAGTGCGGTATGTATTGAATGATTGTCGGAGTGATAGGTATTGATTGAATGGTAGAGTGAAAATGGTATGCCTTTCAGGACGTCTGCAAATTCGAAGCGATAACACCTCCGCTCGAAGAGAACGAAATAGAGACGGCTTTGACTCCAATACTGAACGAGTACTTCGAAAATGGAGACACCGATGAAGTGGCGCTTTCGCTCGAAGAGATCAATTTGGGGCAGAATTTGCATCAAATTCTTATAATAGCCGTCACTCTTGCAATGGAACGGAAGGCCTCTAATCGTGAGATGACTTCAGTCCTCATATCCGACTTATACGGACGCGTTCTCTGCGAAGAGGATATCGAACGCGGCTTTGATATACTGCTCAATAGTCTTCCGGATCTGGTTCTCGACACTCCTAACGCGTCGACTGTTTTGGGGAACTTCATCGCTCGGGCGGTCGCCGATGACTGCATTCCACCAAAATTTGTTCAGCGGTTCAAAGGAGTGGTCGAGTGCTCTCACGCACGACTGGCCATCGATCACGCGGATGTGCTCCTTAGCATGAAGCACGGGCTGGTCAGGTTGGACAGTGTGTGGGGCGTGAGTGGGGGCATGAGGCCAGTCAAGTACCTGATTAAACAGATCCAGTCACTCCTCAAGGAGTTCTTGTCCTCTGGAGACATAGAAGAGGCGACCCGTTGTCTTCAGGAGCTGGAAGTCCCGCACTTTCATCACGAGTTCGTTTACGAGGCGGTCGTTATGGCCATCGAAGACATGGGAGACAGAGCTATGGATCTCATTTGCGCACTACTCAAGTCTCTCTGCTCTGCAGTCATTATTACTTTGGATCAGTTGAAAAATGTATTAATTGTTTGTTCAGTCATTCGTTCGAATACTTTATGAAATGAAATGCTTTCCTTTCGACATAACAGGGCTTTTATCGGGTCTATCAGGAAATGCCCGAAATATGCATTGATGTCCCGCACGCCTACGCTGTGCTCGAGAAGTTCGCACAGAAGTGTGAAAAGGATGGCTTTGTTCCCAGCGAACTCCTCAAGAACATGCCTTCGCGGTATGTCTATATGCCTGTGCTATCACTCAACCAATTGTTAGATTTTGACTAAAATTAGTTTTTCAACTCTTAGGGGAAGAAAGCGTTTCGTCTCAGAGGGCGACGGCGGACGGGTTAAGGACGACGTCTACTAATGACCAAAACATACACTCATAACAAGTCTATATCTCAAGAATTGTCTTTATATAAACATTTTTTGCCAAATTCTATGATCGATATATTTGTCGTAATTATCCTATAATTTAAGCGCTTCTCGGGATATGATATTCGGTTTTTTGCTGTTAATTACTTTTGAGGTCATATAAAATGAAAAATTCATTCAAAGCTAGAAATTATAAACAAAACAAAAAAATATAAAAAATCAATAATAAAATCAACAAAAAAAAGGTGATGTCTGTCAATGAGTGCTCAAAGCGATTGCAAAAATCCTGTCGAATGACTCGGTATATGAAAAGGCGTTTCGCGAAACTTACGGTACAATTCATTTCAATTTGTAATCTTATATAAAGAATCTTAAAATTTAGAATTCGTTTAAATTGTAAAATACAAACAAATTATTATTGAGAAAACGCATTGTCTTTTCGATGATGTAATCTAAGAAATAAAACAAATGATTGAAAATTAAAGTTATATTTATTTATTGTATTCATCGCCAAAAGGTGAACAAAAAGATCAAAATTTAATTTTAAATGATTTGTAAACATAAATGAATTTAAAACTAAAGGTAAGCACAAATAGGTAAACGTATTCGTTAACAACAATCAGATAATTACTTTAATAATTAAAATATTTATAGAATTTTGATTAAACTTCATATTTATGCTTAACATAAAAGATCTTCATTTGGTTAAAACCTAATTGAAATGGAGTGCCATTAGGCCAGACCTCTCTTCTTCATCTCCTCGAGCAGAGCTGAGCCCATTTGGGCCGGAGATCGGGACACTCGGACGCCAGCACTTTCTAATGCATCGATCTTGGCCTGTGCCCCACCCTTCCCACCGGCTATTATAGCGCCCGCGTGACCCATACGACGACCCGGGGGTGCTGTCAGGCCTGCAATAAATGATACGACGGGTTTGGCGTTGGGGCCACTGTTATGTTGTTTGAGGTAATCGGCCGCCAATTCCTCTGCATTCCCACCGATTTCTCCAATTAATATAATTCCTTAAAACGAGTCATTAGTTTAGAATTGGTTTAAAATATTGATTCAAATAAACAAACCTTTGGTTTCGCTGTCATTCAAAAAGATTTCGAGACAATCGATAAAATTGGTTCCATTGAAGGGATCGCCACCAATGCCCACACACAGGGACTGCCCTAAGCCTACTTGAGTTGTTTGGTGTACGGCTTCGTAGGTAAGGGTTCCGGAACGCGAAACAATACCAATTTTGCCCTTAGAGTGTATATGCCCGGGCATTATCCCGATCTTGCATTCCTCGGGTTTTATAATTCCCGGACAGTTCGGACCGATTAGTCGTGACTTACTTTGCTCGACGAGTCTGTTCTTCACTTTAACCATGTCAAGTTGGGGTATTCCTTCTGTTATGCATACAATTAGAGGAATCTCAGCATCCAGTGCCTCGTGTACTGCCTTTGCAGCTCCTGGTGCCGGTACATAGATCACGGTAGCTGTCGCTCCGGTTTTATCGACCGCCTATTATAAGTAAATATTGATTTTTAAATACAATTTAAAACAAAGGTTTATATATTATTGCAATCTATGTTATTATATCTACATTTATAGTTTGCTTGAGCAAGCTTATTTACGTAATTGTATACATTGTATACTTTATTGAAGTTTATTAACTTCTCAATAATTTATATAATTTTATCTTTAATCTGATTAACAAAGCGATAAATTTTATAAATTGAAGTATTAGTCTATTAATGCATTAGATTTTATATTCAATTTATAATTGTTATGTAATAAATATCTTGAATATTACAGTAGAACCCTTTTATAACAAACAGTTCGGTTCTACCAATTTATTTGTTATAACCGGAATTTGTAATATAAGGCTATAATTTAACCAAAATTTCTTTTCCGTTCCTCAACCCCTGTTTGTTATAAGCGGGTATTTGTTGTGAGGGGTTTGTTATAAGCGGAATAGAGTGTAATTCATAATAAGTAAAGTAAATGACAAAACATTTAAACTCTATTTAGCGGTAAAAGTAGTTAAGATATCATTTGATTATTAACTTAAACTTAACTAAAATATAAATAAATTAGTTTTCAATAAATATTGAGTTGACTCTAATTATGAGTTTTGTGTTATCTCTAAAACCAATTAATATTCCAATTCTTATCGAAAGTCTTAAACAAAACTTTCAATAAATGCATTGAATTGAGAAACGGATAGAACGGATAGATTTGGGCAAAACTGAGTTATCATAATAGCTTAAGACTCGACTCAAACGTTAGGCAGAATTGATGGAATCGATTGAAGAGACAATGAGACCAATTGGTACCTCTTTGACCGAATTGAAAACCGGAAGATTGAGATGCGTTTGTCCGCCTTTGCCGGGAGAGACGCCTCCGACGAGTCGAGTGCCGTATTCTATGGCCTGTTTGCTGTGAAAGGTTCCCTGTTTTCCGGTAAAGCCCTGACATATCACTCGAGTACTCGAGTTGATCTGTAGCGCACTTCGGGTCGACGTATACTTGTGTCGAACGCACCCGACGTTTGGCCCTATTTTTAATCATTTTGTTAATAAATTTCGATAAGAAAAGGTTAAAGTCTTCTCTGCTTTCAATCAAATTAAGGCATTTTTTTCGTTTCATTTATTATAAAATAATTTCTATAAAACAATTACCGATTAAATGTCTTAAAAGCCGTAAATGAGTCGCCATTATATCGAATGTAAGTTAATTGTAATTCAAACTAATTGTCAGTCTTTTAAATACATACATAAGTCAAGGGTATGATCGCTATCAACACATATACACTCAACACAACACTCTATTCATTTACATTACGTTATTATTCGAAACGTTTTATATTTAATGTTTAATTGTCCAAAAACTAGATAATTCATAAATTTTTTGCACCCAACAACAATTTTAACTTAATATTTAAAGATTAAGTAAAAAATAATAATTTAGATTATTTATAGTTAAAATTTTTAACTTAAAATCAATTTGTATTTAAATAAATTATTTAAGTTAAAATTTTAAATAAGTTATAGTTATATTAAATTTATATATTAAAGAAAATTTTGTCCTCCTTCTCTCTGTCGGGCACGCAAAATAGTACCAAATGAATTTTGTTGCCTTTGATCTCTATTAAAAACCGAATATCAAAT
>JAQFXP010002689.1:0-14387 GCA_034693685.1 Belba bartosi | reverse complement strand
AAGAAGATCCGGACCAAGACTTAGAGATATGAACAATAGAATCATTCATTCAATTCAATCAAATTTATTGTATATTATATATTATTAAATATATTATTAAATATATATATAATTAAAAATATATTTAACTAAAAATTGATTAATTTTTTAACGATTCTCGCATTTATTGACTGTTTTCAATCGTTTGTCGATTATTCACAAATAAAGACTAAAAATTAGTTTAAAATTAGATTTTTTATATTATTTTATATAATAATCTCACTATTAGTTTATGTATTCAAAAAAAATTATATAAAAAATTGTGTTTTTCTTATAGTATTTGATTTAAATTAATATTATTTAAAAATTATTAAATTATTTAGTGTTTAAGTTCAAAACTTAAGTGAAAAAATAGATTAAAAAATCAAAAACTCTTATTTTAAGAGTATGTATATAAATAAATAGTAATTAAAAATTGATTGAATTGTATATTAAATTTGATTAAAACTTTAGTTTAAATTAAGACTAGAATTTCAAATGAGTTTTGTGTCGAACAAACGGTTAGATCACTATTGAGAGGCTGTAGTGGTTGAGGCCGTCGATGATGTCCCGCATCCGAACTCCGATAGACTGATGCGACTCTGGATTCGGTGCAAAAAAAACAAAAAACAAAAATCAAAATTTAATTCGAATTAATCGTTTAATTGGATTAATGGCCGATCACTTACTCGAGAGTTAAGCGGCGTCTGCTGTGGCGTATCGTCACCGCCGGCGCCACTCGTCTGCGGATCAGCTGCGCTCACATCCAATAAAGTGTTTTTATTCGCTTTTTTCAGTTTCGACTTTTGCTGTTTCGATGATAGTATGAAATGACCGCCACTTTGCTGTTTCTTCGCTAAGTTTACAAATACCTGTTCGACAAGTATTCGAAAACAAAACAAACATTTTTGTAATTAATTAATTAAAAAAGTATTTAAGACTTTAAATATCAAATGATTTCTGAATTACATTATCTAAAGTGTTTTGACAGACAATATATTCGGCGATTCCGGACTTTTGCAGCTTTTCGAATATGTCGGCCAAACTGAACGCCTGACTACTACTACTACCGCCACCGCCGCAGCTACTACTGGCAGCCGAACTACTGTTGGCCGAACCGGTGTCCGATTGGACCGACGATTGATTCGAACCGATTTCGAACTGAAGAATATTGAAGTTGTTTTCGCGCAGAACAGCGTTCGGCAGGTTTTTGGCAAACCATTGGATCAGATACGCGGCCGACATGTGCGGACCGCACCGGGCGATTATGTGGTAGCCGTCGCCGAACCGGTTCTTCAAGTGTTGTATCGAACCGAGACAACTGAACCGGCCGTTGACCAGAATCGCGACTCGACTGCACAGCGCTTCGCACTCTTCCATACTTTGCAAATAGAAATTTGTTTTCAATTTAGACCAAAAATTGACACAAAGTTTGAAAAAACCGATTAAATAATTGTAATACCTGTGCGAAGTCAATATCACTGATATTTTATCATTATGGACCAGCTCTAGGATCAGATCCCATAAGAAGCGCCGGGTGTATGGGTCCATACCTGTTGTCGGCTCATCCTAATTGAGGTTAAATAACAAAAAAACTATTAATTTTTCGCATTTTTTTGTGAAACAATTGAAAAACTGATTCAATACTCACTAAGAAGACAATTGGCGGCGAAGATATCAAAGCAATGGCTGCCGAAAGCTTCCTCTTAGTGCCGCCACTATACGTTCGGATCACTTTGTCGGCAAACTGTGTCAACTCGAGACGCTTCAGAACCGTCTCAATCGCTTCGGTTTCCGATTTGACGCCCCGGAGTCGGGCGTAAAACTTCAAGTGCTCTCTGGCGGTCAGCTCATCGAACAGGGCGTCGAACTGTGGACAGTATCCGATATGTTGTTGCGCTTTATGTATGTCCGTAGTCACCGAAAAGCCGTTTATAATGGCGTCGCCGCCCGATATGCGTATATCTCCGGTCAACATCTTAAAGGTCGTCGACTTTCCGGCCCCATTCACGCCCAGGAGTCCAAAGCACTCGCCTTTAGCCACGTCCAGGCACAGCCGATTAACGGCCAAATGTTTTTGTGGTTTTTTGAATATTTTGCTCAAATCAGTCAAACGCAACACATTGTCCGGTGAGTTGATAGTCGACAAGACTCGTCGCCTCTCCCGGGCCACGTCCTCGTCCTCACCGGTCGGTGTGGCCGCTCTGTATTTGTTGCGATCGGTCTTTTTGCACCGAATCAGTCGAATCACATTGAATTCACACAACAGTGTGATTAAGAAAAATGCAAAACCACTCAAAGCCATCGCTATTAGGTTTCGAGTGACTAAATCCCAGGCGAACGGAGACTTCATTTTCGAGAATTGACCTAAAAAGTCGTTTTCCAATTAATTTCATTACTATTTATGCCATCCGTTCTATAAATACCTGTTTTATATAGAAAATAGTTCTGATATTCATTGAACGCAATGTCCATTAATCCCCGGCCCAGACAATAGTTCGGAAACATTAGAAACACTGTTTTCAACACTTTGTGAACATTTGCTAAATACTAAATAGTTTTGAAAAATAAATTTTTTAATTAAGAAATTATTTATTTGAATAGATTGTCGAATAATAAATCGAAATTTCGACTTCGAATCACTATCACTACTAACCGATACGTAAGACATATAGAGAAAGGCCTCCAATAGAAACGATGTAACGATACAAGTGATGCCAACAAACAGATTGATAACAATTAGACAGATATAGGCAGTCGACGGCTCCTCAAACAGGAATGACACCGGGTACATGACCGGTGTCACCGACCAGCCGTACATCAGGAACAGGGAGACGACGGCCGGCAAGTTGTTGGCCGACGTGTAGGCCGGTATGTCAAATATCAACAGTATTAATATGCAACACATGGCCGGCACTACATACGAGCACTAGAGTTGATAAATGGATTAGATGTCATGTCTTAACAAATTAATTAAACTTGATGATTAATACTGTCATGATTAATACGTGCTCACTAATTGTAGATTTAGTAAGTTTAAATTAATTATGAACTTTAATCAAAACTATTATCAAATCAAATATTAATAGTTAAGTTAACTTGTATAGTTTAAAAGTTTGACTTATGTTTTAACTTTTATTCATTTGCTATTGTTTTTCAAATTCCTAACTACACCTAAAGTATAGATTAGTTAGTAATTTGAAACTAATTAACAATATATTAATAGTAATTGTATTGAATGAGTCACTGGTCACTGGATTACATACCATATCCCAGAAGTAATTTGCAGTCCAATAGACGACGACATTAACGCCGGACACGAACTGCAAATGTTTTGCTTTAGTGAAGCGCTCGTAGACGAGGAACAGGACGAACGAGGCCGGCACAAACGACATGGCCACTATTATGAATATTGCTATCAGTACATCTGTGCCCTGAAGTATCTGTTCCTGAGATATGGCGTATGACGTGTCGACCATTGGATGATTGATGAGAGTTATGCCAAACGCCGACGGATTGCCCGAAGATTTGTTTAGATTTGAACGAAGTATTGCACTAAACAGTCGAATAAATTAACAATAAATTAGATTTAATTTAATTTCAACTATTATATTAAAATTTACATATATTAAACTTATAATCAAATCATAATCAGAGGACAGCTTTAAATTCATAAATATGTATACAATTTAATTAAATCACTTTTATCATCATTTTTTTTATAATACTAACATGTAAGTATTGAATTAATTGAATTTAATTGAAAATGTATTGACAAACGACTCACTTGTTTAGGACATTCAAATAGGTTGGCATCGAATGATAGCCTTTATTATTAAACCAGACTTTTGTGACGTTTCGGACAGCGATTTGTCGTAAAATTCGTGATTGCTGTGGATTAACTCCCTGTGCGAAGTCGTATGGCGTGTAGTTGCGATGTAGGCCGAAAGTAAAGGCACCGTAACGACGCAATCGGTACATATCAGTCGTCTGTAGATAGTATTGGTGCTCTTGTAGACCCTTACCCACACCGGTTATGTCGATCAGCACATCGCCGGTAATCAGCTTAAGGGTCGGCGGCTTTTGGAAGTCGGAGTCGCACACATGGCCGGTGCCGTCGGCACTGCACCAGCAGTTCGGATAGTATTTAAAGTCAATGGTTGTGTTGGGCATTGGCGTCGTTTCGATCATATTTGCCGATTGGGTCAGAGATCGGGTGGTCGGCGCCACCGGCAGGAATATCCGGGGCTTAATTCCCGGCACCAGTACCGAAGTACAGGCGGAGTCTAATTTCAAATAATTAGTCACTAACTCGTAGTCACTTAATTCGGTGTAGTTGTCGGCATAACTGTCCTCATCCCTGAGCAGACACGTGGCGCCGATACCGGACGGCAAGTGAAACGTCGAACTAATATTGTAGGACTGGTTGGCCTGGAATTGCTCGTATTCTCGTTCGCAATACGGAACGGCATTACCGCCCAAGTGTTGCGTATAGTTGTAGTACTGGGCCGGTGAGAGGACGAGCGCCGGCATGTCTTGTGACTTGGGTGCGATTAGTGCGACAGACATCGCGACGCATACGAAGAAAGCCGGCAGAAGTATCTGACTGACCAGTCCCTTCCAGTTCCGTTTAGTACAACACCAGCGCTTGAATATTATGGCCAAAAACTGGTTAAACAGAAGTCGTTTCTTCGATTCGATCTTTTCGGTCGGCATTCGTAGGCATTCCCGGCGTTTCTCGACATTGAAACCGGTGTCGTAGCTAATCGTATGGGCGGTTCCGGCGCTCGAACTCGTGGTTGGTTTGTCCCACGAATGCGTGCGCTTATGGTTCTGTTGGAAAGTGGTCTTCAGAATATTGAAGTTCCAATTCGAGGCCACTTTCAGAAATATTTCCTCTAATGTTGTGTTCTTAAGGCCAAAGTTTGTAATATTCAGTCGTTGCAGGTTTTCCCGGTTTTCCAGTGCACCGAACAGTCGAACAAAGTTCTTGAGTTCAATGTTCGGTAAAATAAAATGGATTTCCTGTTGTGTTTCGAATAGGTATTTGGCTGTTGGTGCCAATGATTGGACAAAGTTTTGTACTTCTAGTGACGGCACGTCATGAGCTGATGTCGACGATTGGGTCTTATAGTCGGGTGTCTTAATGAATATCAAATGATAGCCTTCGCCTAAATTGTGTTTTAGGAATAGAGGACTTCCGCAGCACTTGATTTGGCCGTTCGATAAGATTGCGATTCGATCCGACAATACCTAAACATAAATCAAATAATTTGTTTAAAATTAAATAAATTTTTAAAAATTCACTTAAGCCGTACGTCTGCCTCATCCATGTGATGAGTGGACAGTAGTATTGTTCGGGTTTTCTTATACTTTAATATTAAATCCCAAATCGCACGCCTTTTCAATGGATATTAAAAATTGGATTTAGTTTTTTTAAATTGAATTAAAAATAGATTTTTTCCTTCAAAACCTCGTATAGGGATCGACACCAGCGGTCGGTTCGTCTAATATAACAACTTTTGAATCACCGATAAAAGCGATCGCAACCGAAAGCTTGCGTTTCATTCCTCCACTAAGACTTTCGACAGTTTTGCCTCTTTTTATCGGTAATGACAGATCGGATATCATTCTAAACGTACAAACAATCGGTTTATTATCAATTATTATCATTTATTTCAATAAATTCAATTCAATCACTTTGTTATCTCTTCATCTAATTTGTTGCCGTCGTTGGCGTCTTTCAGACACGAGTAAAACCAAAGATGTTCTTCGACTGTAAGTCTAGTTTTAGACAAATATAAACAAATTTTAAATTACAGTAATTATCAGATAATTAAGTGAAATCTTAGAATAAAAAACTATTTACTCATCAAACAAGACGTTGTGTTGCGGACATATTCCCATCGATTGTCTAATCACATCCATATCAGTCTTAATGTCGAGTCCATAGATATGTGTTTCGCCGGACGTCGGCGGGAATAGACCGGTCAGTATAGACATTGTTGTAGTTTTTCCGGCGCCGTTGCTATCAGTGAACAAGAATTAGATTAAAATTTAAATACTATTACAAAAAATCAAATAAATAATGAAATAAAAATCAAAATAATCACTAACTGTCCCAAAAACGTAGTGATCTGTCCCTCATATAAATTGACCGATAGCTTGTTTACCGCAGGAAGAGCTCCCTTGTCGTAGATCTTAAAAATTCAATTTTAATTATAATTTCATCAAAAAATAAATAAATAAATAAAATAAGAAAACAATTACTAAATGAGTTTTAAACAGATTTTCAAAACTAATAGTTCCGCTCAAATCAATTAAACAAAATATAAAAACAGTTCAAACTGTTGACTCACTTTAAGCAAATTGAGTATCGAAACGCCGAGCTCGAGGTTAATGGGTTCGGCTTCGAAGTAGATCAGGTCATTCAGGTTAATCGATTCAGACGGCGGCCGAGAGCCGCGACTCTTCTTCGGATCTGAATTGAGTTTATTGACCGCAAAATTCATTGAACAGAATATGTCGTCGTCGCCGATAGGTGTGCCCAACCAGTAGCTCTTCGTAAACGGGAAATACCAGGGCCGGGGCAGGCCATACGTGCCCGGGTGTACGTTCTCGATGTACCAGACGAGCGTCGAGTAGAGGAGTGAGTCCAGAACCAACATGTTCATCACGTTCCAGAGCGTGAACTCGTCATCTTCGACCGGTGAGGTCGCAATGTTCGACCACTGGACGCCGACCCCTACCTCCTCATAGAAGGCGAAATACTTGGCGCCCATTCCGAAGCCGGTCGTCGATAGCAAGGATGCCATCGTCTTCGCCCAAAATGGTATCTTGTCGTTGGCCTTTTCCTCCCGAACCGCCAAATACATACAGGGCACGTATGTCAGAAAGTAGATAATGCCCGCACAAGCAGCCGCTAGTTTGGCTTTTGAGTAGAGCACCGATACGAGAAATCTAAACAGTTTTTGTCATATAAACAGTGTTTAGAAATATAATATAGTTTTTGAATTAAATATAGAATTTAGTAATCATTTCGATTGGAAAGACATACGAAAAGACGATATTCGCGATTACAAACACTTCGATGTATAGGAATACGAGCACTGGATTCGAATACGTCAATACCAGACCGTATTTGAGTATTAGTGTGAGAAGTACGGCAGTGATAGACATCTGGAGGAATGCAGTGATGAACCAGGCCAACCAATGGACGAGTGAGTTGAGGCCCATCGTCTTCATCACTTCCTTCAGGCGCTGCTCCTTCTCGTAGACAATACTCTGGACTAACATCGAGACCGAGTAGACCCACGATATGGCCATACATAAGGGCATTACGTGTTCGATGATGAATAGAAACCTAATAGAAATCCAAACAAATTACAGTCAATTTAGTTAATTTTAAACTTTCTAATTGTGTGCTTGTTCAAATTTAATGAACACTTGCTCACTGATCGGATATATGGCACGGGTAAGGAAACTGATGTAAATAAGTTCCCGGGTCTGTCACCTCATCGCCCGCGTGAAGGCTAATCATTGCTCTCTCGAGAATGTCCTAAAAGTTTTGCAATTATTAATTGATTTCCGATTTTATTAAAATTATTAATTAATTTAAATAAAAACCTGAATCCAAACGAATCCGAACTGATAGTAATAATACCCCCAATTCCTGGGCCCGGGAAACCAGAACCGGTCCCTAACTTGTGCCGTATTTGAGACAAACGTTGCATTTTGTCTGATTTTGTATGTGATATGTGGTGGCAATGACGTAGAGTTCGGGTTCAATGAGAATATCACACCTAATGTAAACAACAATTCATATCAAATATATTACAAAACAAAACAAAAAACAATTTAAATATCAAATCAATTGAAGAATCAATCGATGACTTACTGGCGACAACAGTCACGTTGTCAAAGTAGGCCTTATTCTGGAAGTAGTCGAGCAAATCCTGTTCGGTGGCAAAGCCCCGGAACACGTTTAGCGAAATGTCTTGAGTAAGCGTAAGCCAACTGCACGCGGCGTTGTGTATGAGCTTAAGCTGCGCCCGAAATGTGTCCAAATCGCCGCCAATCGAAATCGAACGGTTCAGCAGATCCAAGCCGTGGCCCATATCAAGAAAGCCGAATATCTTCGGCAAATTGAGTATATCTTTGCGAATGTCTTTGACGGTCGCAAACTGCACTTGCGTTCGGTTGAGCCGTAGATACTCTTCCATCTCTTTGGACACATTGAGCAAAATGTGCGCATAATTCGTCACTTTGTCTAACAGTTCAAACGTCTGGTTCGCCTTCTGTATGATCTGAACGGCCGCCGATCCGGTCTTATTCGGTGCGAACAAAATGGTCGGATTCGAGTACAACATATTCAGCAGCAAATGTTGTTCTTTGATAAACTGGTTGATCGGTTCGCTGTCGGTGTCGTCGTCATCATCCGGAGTGCTCTTGTCTTTGTCGCCCGTCTTATCACCCGATTTAGTCTCATTCTTATCGCCTTTAGTGTCGATTTTGGGCGTCTTTGGGCCACAAATAGTCTTTTGCATCAAAAGGAACACTCGAACTAAACCCTTGACATTATTCCGCGTCTGTTTCTGGCTCTCCTGATCCCCTGAAGACTTATTATCGGATCGATACGAGCGGTTCGTTTTCAAATCGGAAAACTCAACGTCAAGTGCGTCATCGGGTGCGTCAGTACTGCTATTATTAGTGAAATTGTCGGCTTTGCAGACGTCGTTAGGCAAAGAGATCGCTATTTGCGACAACTCTTTCAGTGTTAGCTCAAACAGTCCAAACTTATTGAGGTCTTCGAAGAACTGATTGATGCGTTGTTTGGCTTTCTTGTAGTCCCAGTCACGCGATAACAGCGAATAGATCTTCGACTCATCGATATGGTTGCGAATATTAGCGGTCAACTCGTCGGCAAACTTGTCGTCAGTCGACAGCTTTGAGCAAATTATGGCTAAAATCGCTTTGAATTCATCGATATTTGTATTGTTTGGCCGAAATATAGGACTTATATTCAGAATCGGATTATTTGTACAGAAGAAGGCTTTTACTGAGTCTTTAGTGATCAGTATATCGACGGCTTCTTTGGTGAATGAGTCGATATCGACAGTGAGTTCGCCCTTATTATAGACGTCAAAAATCCAGGCGAAGACCATAAAAAGTTTGCTATTTTTCAATTGTTTTTGATTTAAAAACTCGTATAAACTAAACGCCCGGCCGTTCGGTATTTGTGCTTCGATGCCGAACAGAATGTCGTGTATTTTCTCCATATCCAGACCCGTTTCGAACAGTGCGCTCAACTGTGTGTCGGTTAGCGATAAGTGTTGGTTGGATTTGAGATAATCACTCAATTGTCGGCTATTTTTGATTAAGTCTTTGACGCGAAAGTCGCCGGCCCTTACGAACATCGAATGTATGGCCAATGGGTCTTCCATTATCGACCGGTAGATCTTCGGTATCGACTCCAACTCCTTGGGCTCAAAGCCCGGACGGATTATAAAATTCTTTTTACGCGCGATATCGTTGAGATTTGATAGGAATTTGTCGAGACTTTAGAAAATGTTTTGTAAAAAAAATTATTAAAAACCCTAAAAAATGTCTAATTTTTGTGTTTAGATTACGTGGCGTTAGGAAATGTGTCGAACCCATCCTCATCCCTGACCCCTCCGTCGCAAAACGACTGCATTACAGCCATTAGACCAGAACTCGGCAATGGTTTGGCAGAGAAGGCCACTAAAGAAAAATCAATTCAAAAAATAAGTTTTTAATTTTTATATTATTTTCCGAATAATAGGTTAATATATTTTTGATGACATTATTTTCAAACAACAAAAACAATTTATTATTATTCCTATTATTAGAGAATATTCTCAATTAATTATTCATAACTCGATTCTAAAAATACAATTTTTCTTTTGATTATATACAGTATTTCAAACAAAAAAGTCTTAATGCAATCAATAGAATAGAAATGACATTTTGATTGATTATTCAATTCGAGTAAATGTAATGAGAAAAAAGGCACTCGAAAGTCAAATATCAAAAAACTTAATTTTCTACACTCAATAAATCAACTAGTTCTTTTTGGCTGATTTTTAGGATAAAAATAAACCACATTTTTATGGAAGCAATTGATCATTTGTCTCGGAAAAACGTGTCCGATTTCACGAAGTTTGAATTTAGTTGCGATTACTATTACATTTTTTTCGAGAATTTTGCTATAAATTTTATCCTGTATTTTATATAAAATATGTGCTACTGTAGAATAAAACTCAAGATTTCAGATTGTTTGTCGATCTAGGGGAATTAGGGAAGAAATTTGTCCAAATCCTAGAAGATGATCAGGAAAGGGATTTATAAAAAAAAATGTTCAATCTAAATCTATATAATTATGACGCCATTTAACTAAATCTAACTAAATTCAAGCAGGATTTAAACTAAATTTAATTGATTTTAATTAATTTAAACCGGATTTAAACCAACTTTAATTAATTTAATTGAATTTAAACTAACTTTAGGAAAAATGTCTTAATTTTGGCGATAAAATGTTTAAAATTTACCGACCACTTTCGGCGCCAAATGTCGGATAAATTCAATTTCTCAAAATCAGGGAGGACTTTTGGCCGACCCCCCTCCCGTTTGAAGCCCTCATAAAACACATTCAAAATGATAAATATTAACTATATTTTCAATCAAAATTGAGCCAAAAATCAAGAGAAACCAAAAGTAATTTGAGATGAAAATACAAAAATAAATAAATAAAACAAAAAATTAATCAGAAAAAATAAGATAAAAAATATAATCGAATGCTTTTCCTAAATAATCTCATTAAAACTTGTTTGAAACTTTGCTAATCTATTATTCCAATTTTAGCAATGACATATAATAAAAGAAAAAGCTAAGTATTTTGTAAGAATTGTTCCCATATTAAAACGGCAAACAATATTTTGAAATTAAAAAATTACTTTTTTTTATATAAAATATGTCTAATTTGATATAAAATAAAAAATTTTGAAGTATTACCTAGAACAAATAGCTAATAAAGTAAAAAATTACTATTGAAATTAGGATATATTGTATGGTATAGTCATATTTTTGTAAATTTTGTAAATAATAATTAAATAAAACAAATTAAATTAATATTAAAATTTATTTATGAAATAAAATTGCTATTACTGAAAAAATTAAATGTAATATTAATTCAATTTAATTTTTAAATGTAATTTACACAATATATTCTAAATTTAATCGTAAATTTTGATAATATTTTTAAAAATTGTCATATTAAACATTTAAAAATTTTTTATTTTGTATAAAATTAGATACTTTTTGTAAAAATGTAATTTTTTAATTTAAAAATATTGCTTGTTATTTTTAAATGGTAGCAATTCTTGCAAAATACTTAGCTTTTCCCCTTAGTGTATTTCTAGCAAACAAAACTTCAATTATGACAAAAATATTTTTTTTATAACATTACAAACAATATCAAATTATTTCTAAAAATAAGAATGATAGTTTTTTCCCCAACACTAATGATCAAGCTAACATTGATTTACGATATTCTAGCAAACAAAATTAACTGTTCGTAAGAAAAAACACATAAAATCACTATAAATCAAACGAACATTTATACGAATTCCAGTGTTTATACACTCCTATACCGACTACTTGTTTGGAGAGAAAATTAATTGACTTTAAGATAAAAATCGTAAAACAAAGCAAATATTACTCTTGTATTGGATATTATAGCCGAAACTACCGGCACTTCACAAACATTTAGATATATTTTCGTATTTTTTATTGTGTTTATAACAAATATTTATAATATATTTTTTATTACTAATAAAGTTAATGATTTTGTTTGCATAAGAATATTGTATTGTATTGAGAATATGAGATAAAAATTAATTTTCAATTCAATAGTAAATTAAGTCTAAAATAGGGTTTCCTATCGTTTATAGAAAAATGTTTTTGTTTTAATATAAATACTTTTATCTCTCAGTGAAATGTCAAAAATAGCGGAAATTTCATTTTCAAATTACATTTATTCAAATGTATGAGTTATGTAAAAAATTATTATTTTTATTAAATGATTTTAATGTGTTTTATACAGAGATCAAGAAGGGAGGAATTAGGCAAAAACCCCCATAATTTTGAAAATTTGGATTTAATCCCCCTCCTAGCATTTAACCCGCGAAAAGTTACCCCCCTCGACTTTCTGTCGGCCGCCTTAGGCGGTCGGCAAATTTTCTAGATTTTTCGGTCAAAATTAGGAAATGCTCAGTAAGTTAGTTCTAAATCCGGTTTAAATTCAGTTAAATTAACTAAATTTAGTTTAAATTGGAAAAATTTTCATCATTTATATAAATTATGTAAAATTTCATCACAAATATATGGGTTTTTTGAAAAATTCCTCCCCTTATCCCCCCCCCTAAATCGGTCGACTTTCTCGATCCCTGATTTTATAGCAAAATAATAATAAAATTTTTGCATTTCTACTGTATATACCAGGCATTGTAAAGGGGGGAATCAGCCAAAAATCCCCCTGATTTTGAAAATTGGCATTTATCCCCCCTAGCATTTGGTCCTAGAAAAGATACCCCCCTCGAGGTTTTGCCGGCCGCCTTTTGAGGTTTTTGGGGGTTTTTTGCCCAAAATTAGGACATTATCCCTAAATTAGTGCTAAATCCGGTTTAAATCCAGTTAAATTATGTAAAATTTTATCACAAATATATAGGTTATTTGAGCGTTTTTGGAAAAATCCCTCCCCTGATCCCCCTGGATCGGCCGACCTTCTCAATCCCTGGTATATACTGTACTATACAACCATAAAATCAAATTTTTAAAAAATTAATTATCATATTTTATAAAAATATTTTTATTGATTTTTTCTCGACTATGGATTAGATACTACTTAAGCTGAAAGAGAAATATTCGCAAAAAATATTCTTCAAACTCAAATAAACACTTAAACTTATATAAAATATCCCAAAACTTGAAAATATTCGTAAATCTGATTTTGATTTCTTATTATTTATTTAGACTAAAACTTTTCGATCGGAATAAGAAAAATCGATTTTCTATTTATAAACCTAAATAAAATAAATACCGAAAAACTTAAACAATTTGTTTAAACAATCCTATTCTTACAATTGGATACAAAATACAAATCTTAAAAAAACATTTATTAAAAAAAATAAATTATGTAAAAAATAATTTTTAAAAAATACTTATCACTAAAACGCAAAAAAATAAATAATTACAAAACTAAATAATTTAAATACCAATTAATTTTAAAAAAATTTAAGCATAACATAAATCTAATAATACTAATAATAATTAGTTACAAAAAATCACACTTAATGAGTAGATTAGCAAGATTATTTTATCCTGTAAATCAAACATTAAGCCACAAATTGCCTCTAAAATCAAATATTAACTCAATTGCCAAAACGAGCCAATCCGGCGCTCAATCGAGACATTGACTCAGGAATTGATTTCTCGCGAGAATTCAAAAACCAATTAATTTCGTTTTCAAACGATTCCTATATCTCTAAGACTTTAGATGAGGCACTGAACGGAATACTCCTTATTATTGATTAATGTATTATTCTGAATGACTATTACGCTATTCATAGTGACGAACATAAACTAGACCAAGTTTGAGCTAGCTTGTTCTAGACGAGTTTTAAACTGATAAATTGTTTTTTGTAACATTTAAGATTTTATTCTCACAAGACTAGCTAGCAAGCATTAATCAAGTTGATCGAGTCCGGTGCTGGCTCTTATGTCTAAATCTAAAATACACATGTTTAGACTATTTAAACTTGGTACAAGTAGAAATGTTTCAAGATCAATGTTAGCGCGCAATGTCTTAAAAATAGTTTATATCGAATTGAGCGAAATGCATTTTGAGCGAAAATTAATTTTATAACAAAATAAATAGTAAACGCTATTTATTGTCTTGATTATATTTGTTTAATGTTAAGCTAACTTTTTTAAATATATGAACTTAAATTTATTTAACAAAAACTAAACAAATAATATACAAATGTAAAATAACACATTAAAATTATAAAATTAACCGTATGTTTTGAATGAAAAACTGAATGAGTCTAAAAATTAAACTGCATTTCCAATGCTATTATAAGTATCTTTAAGTTTTATAATTTGTTTTTGAATAAACTTAATTAATTAAATGTTTTATTAACTTTAGAAAAATGAATACTTTAAATCAGAGAAGCACAACATCTCATAGTTCAAAAGAGTTGATTAACAATTTATCTGTTTGCTAAACATGCAAAAACAATATATCTGCATGGTCCAAAACTTGACCTTGGGTGACCAAGCAGATATACTGT
>JAQFXP010002688.1:0-14393 GCA_034693685.1 Belba bartosi | reverse complement strand
TTAAAATTAAAATGCCCCTGATTGTTTTTTAAATGCAATTATTATTGTTAAGCAAAATATTAATAAAATTGTGCATTATTAAAAACAAATCTACATAAAATAATTGATTATTAACTTAAATTAAAATAAAATTTAAAATAAATTTCTGATTTTTATTTATAATTTGATCAATGAGTAAATTCATAATTAGTGATTAAAAACTGCTATTAATTTATAATAAAACTAATGTTTAAATAACTTATTACAAGTTAAAACATAATTTATAAATATAAGGTAATATATTTTGTAAGTCACAAATTCTTAATTATAAGCCATAACTAAGAACTTCAATAATAAATAAATAAATATTTTTATTGAAAAAAGATATCGACAAACCGATTAAAGATCGATTCAAACCAAACAATGGAATTATTTTGACAAAAGTTAGTAATACATAAATAAATATAAATCAATATTTTAAAGAATAATAAATCAATATATTTAAATATATAAAAATTTTTGGAAAACTTTGTTTAGTTTTAACAAAACTACAAGTTGAAAGACTATAAAAATTGTACTTATATTAGATAACTTTTAACATTTTTGTGCATTTTATTTCACTTTAATTATTTTTTAAATTTAATATTTTAAAATTTGTCTGTACAGTATTTACTAATATATATAATTTACTATTAAATTTTTTAAAAAATAATCTCGAAATAATTTTTTAAATGTTTAAAGTGCATAGTCAATTAACTAAATCTAAACTAAGTTTTGCTCTAATTTGCTTTAATTTAGTCTAAATCAGAGGCATTTTTGTCTCATCTTCTTTTCTCAATCTTTGTGTTTAATTATGTTTTTCTCCTAGACTCTGCCAACCTTTGAGTGAACCCCGAGTTTTGCAATTTAATTAAAAATAAACGCAATTTAATCACACTTAATAAATTACTCAAGTTAGGTAAAAAAATTTAATAAATTTCCTGCAAAAAATTTCCGGAAATTGATCTTTTGGAACAGAATTTATTACTAAATTGCTACTTTAAAATACAGTGAGTCACTTTTTCAAAACCCATTTTCTCAAAATTCTTATTTTCTAAATTTTATTATTTATTTTATAATTTTTGAAATTAAATTGTTGTGTTTAAAAAAATTAATTTTGTAGATTTTATAAATTAAATAATAAACTTGTTATACATAATCAAAAAATAGTTTGTAATTAAATATTTCTTTTGTTCAACAAAAGCAGTAAGATGATTATTTAAATTGTAAACTACACAAAAAAATTTTAACAAGATTATTAGATTTTTAAAAATTAAAATATATAAAATAAAAATTTTAAAAAGATGGTTTAAATAAAATATTTTTATATTATAATTTAATTTTCTTGTTTCTATTAGATATTTTTAATACTGATAATTTTTCATTTAATTTATATATTATAGTTTAAGGTTTAAGCTTTGCTACATTTAAAGCTTGATAAATTTAGTTTTAAAAATTATATTTAAAAATTACATTTTTATATCAAACATTTTTAACTGCATTTATATTCTAGTACATACTTTTAAAATTTTAACAAATATTCTATTTAATAATCTTTTTATTATTATAGTTTATAAAATAAATTTAAAGTAAATATTATTTTAAGCACGTAACAATCTATATTTTAGCATTTTACAATTTATTACATAGCTTAATATAGATATTTATTATTAACATTTGTTTACTCATAAATAAAACAATATTTAAAATTAATAACATCATAATTTATATATCAAATATAATATTTTAAAAATTTAATTTAAAATAATAAATTGCTTTTAAAATAACTATAATTTATAAAATTGTGTAAAAAATGTATATATTTAGAATTCAAAGCAGTTTTTGCAACAACATCACTTTTTCGACAATAAAGACGAGTAAGTGTTTGGATTTTAATATTCAAAAGTGATTTTTCATGTTTGATTATCAGAGCTGAATATTTTCACAAATAATTTTAAATTTAAATTCAAAATTTATACAAATTTCTAAAATATAACGTAAATTATTTTTTCAAATTTTAAAAGGATTACATTTTAGCTATAAAGACAAATTTTATCTAGGTTACAATAAAATAATAAAACTTAAATTAAAATATTTTGGCTAGATGCTATAATACCTTTTCATTATACCAATATAAAAAAATAAAATTTTAATTTAATTATAAAATAAAACTAAAAACTGAAAAGTATTTTTAAAATAAAATAGTAAAAAATTAAAAAATAATATTTATTAAATTAAGATATAATTTTAATTTAATATATTAATTATGCAATCATTGGTATAATCAAAATGTAAATTAAATTTTTTATGCAATTTGATCATTGAATTAACTAACATTCAATGAAATGATTAAATATTTTTATAATTTATTTAATATATGCAAAAAACAAGTCAAAAATATATTCAAATTAAGAAATGTAATTATCTTTAAACTTATAGTAAAAAAAATTATATTTACATAAGTTATTAGAATTTCTAAATAAGATAAAATTAAATATTATGCAAAAAAAATTAATTTATAAAAAATAATAATCTTCTGATTAATGTTTGCAAAATTGAAATTAATTTTTTAAAAATTTAATCAGGGTTAAATAAATAAGCAAAAACTATTTAAACTTAGAAATATAACAAATATTCTATCAAAAATAAACACACTTGATAGGTTTGTAGTTTGCAAAAAATTGCAATAAAATATTAAACCAAATTTCTTAAATTAAATTTAAAATAAAATAAAAGTAAATCAAATAAATTTAGATTAAATTCTATTTGCATCTAGTTAAACTAAAATAAATTGCAAAATTGGATAAGAATGTACTTTATTAATCTTTCTCCTAAACTTTTGTAAGATTAACAAAAATGCGCCAGTTCATCCTTAACTCTATCTCCTGTGTCGGCCAATTTAGGCTAACTATGTCTTTAAATGATTGCAAAATATAACAACATTTTTATTTGTATTCTTTATAATTGCAGTATTTATTCACTTAATTCCAAATATCCAGATAAATTATCCTTTGCTATTTTTTTATATTCATCTAAAAGATTAATTATTATTATTGCAATTATTTTATATCATTTAGAAAAGTATTAACCAAAGGATTAATGTCAGCAGTAAATGGCAAATAAAATATAAGATTTATAGTCAACAACTAAAACATATTTAGTTTGAGATCGCATTGAATCAAATATTGATTAACGGGAAGAAAGTTAGCGAAAGTTAATTTGCTTTCGGTTTCCAAACTTAAATACGTCAAACACTTAAAGCGTGAATTGAAAATCAGGTTAGAGTTTGTCGATTGTCATTGAGATTTACTGACTAAAATAAAACAATTTGTTATATAACGCTAGAAAATTGTGTAATATACAAATTGGATGTGCAAGGTTAAAAAATCAAAATTAACAAATGTTGAATTTTTACAAAGACAATTAAAAATTAAATTATAATTTTGTGGTGTTTATATCATTTATTAATATTTAATTAAATTTTGTCAATAAGCTGAACTAAATTTATCTAAAATGTTAGATTGGTGTTTAAATAAACACAAATTTTTATAAATAAATTTTTAATTATTAAAAATGTCTTGTATTTATCACCCTTGCACGTTTTAATGCATACATAGCATAATTTAATTAATAATTTTTTCCCAAAATTATTACATTATTTACATTAATAATATTTCCCAAAACGAATCGCTTGAAGTCTATTCTCTTAACAAGCTAAATATGAGCAAAATTCTAGTGAAATAATTGGACAAATTCATATAATTGAAAAAATAAATTGAATTCATAAAAATTGATTAATATATTAAAGCGAGAAAAAAGTGCATTCGATAGTCAAATAGCAAAAAAATTAAGCGCTTTTTGCACTGAATTCTATGTACACAACACTAGGAAACCACTGTAGCCGCGGGTTCTGTTCCCCTAAACAGACGAATAGCTAAAAATTCTTTTAATATCCAACACAGGCTTCGGCTTCCATTCAATTGGCAAACGTGTACTTGAAGTTCGACATTGAGATCGAAGTTATCTGAATAGAGATTTTTTCTTAACCTCAATCTTATTCGTTTGGAGCCATTAGCAGATCTTCGCTTCGAGTCATTTATAAACTATGCGTTTCCTATGCCTACTATTGATTCAATACCTGTTCTCTCGGCTCTAATCTAATACTGAGTCTGTATTGTTGTGCCGCTGAAAGTCTGATTAAATTCAGACTTACACTTGAGAATCAAAGACACTCTGCGCGAGATTTCAATTAAACATTTATATATCTAATCACTTTCCAAAGTTTACCAATTTTTAACAATTTAGGATAATTGAAAAGTTTATAGAGTTATCTGGTTAAAACCAACAAGTCTAATTTACAACAAATGTTTTAAATGTAGTCATATGAAATAAATTTTAAGCTTTTAATTTAACAATTTTGATTTTAAATTACAATTAAAAATTTATGTCATTTTGATTTGCTTTTAGTTATATTTTGAAATTAAACTATTATCAAAAAAATTATTTAAATAATTATATTAGCATTGGTTTAATTATTGTTAAATTTTATTATTTTTCATTATTAACAATTATGTTATTTCTTTAATTAAAACTATTTCTTTTATTAATTTAAACTAAAATTTTTATAATTAGGTCTGGAATCAAATTAATTTGTTTTTGTTAATAAATCGATGTTGCAGTATAAATTATAATATAACATTTCGTAAATAAATTAAATATGTACAATTCTACTAATTGATAAATTAACCTTATACGAATGTTAATTAAAAGTGATCCTTATAAATTTCAAGTAATTATTTGAAGCAAACACTTTCAAATACTTTTTAGCTATACTTTAAATGCAGTGTAACTTGCGCATTTAATATAATGTTGACTTGTACTTTTAAGGGTTCTTAGATAATAAATTGATTTTTAATGATCTAGTTTCTAAAGTCTAGTAAAACGATACTATAATTAAATTGTTTAAAGTCTAGCAAGTAAGTCTCAATTTACTTGATATCTGACAACTGTCTCATCAAATGCTTTCTCTGAAACTAAAAGTTTGAAACTCTTTAACGACTGCATTGATGGCAAACCAAACGATCAAAACGAGAAATATCTTTGAATTCTCTAATGATTGGCTTAAAGGGCGAAGAAATAATCGATAACTTAATGATAGTTTACCTGCACTGCACTGCTGGTCAAAACTACACTAATGACTCATTAGATCAAATAGTATACTCTTACATAGAAAAGCACTTTTGAGCTATATTATATTATTTTTTAATATTACCCAAGTCAAATATTGAGAACATTTCTAGCAAGATTATTTTTAAATATGCAAGTATTTTTTAATTTTCTAAAAATGCATTTTTGCTCCAAGCACATTTTTAATTGCACAATTAAAAAAATGTTGTAGGATTAAAAAAAATTCCATTAAAAAATAATTGCCAGTGCACATTTGTTTTTACAATGTATCGTTTTAATGTTCCAAGAAAATTCTATATTAAATTATACAATTACACCTACATACTCTATCTAGTCTATCTATATATATTCTAAGAATTGATCAAGTTATTGCGACTGATGTTCATACATCTATTATATGTGCTGAGAGCTTGAGATACTATATCTAATAAAAGGTATATAACATAAAGTATATATTTGCAGAATACCAATGAGAACTTATCAATGACACGAACATAAAGACAGTATTAATCTATTGCTACAGAAAAAGAGATACGAAATCTGCTGCGAGTTTGACAAAAGAGGACAAAAAATGTTACATTTATTAGATGTTCGGTTGGTCTGAATCGCGAATATTAGTTAGTATTAGAGCGACAAAAGTGTTGTCATATGAAGAAAAACGACGAAATCAATAGCAAAAGTAAAGAATTTGGATACAACTCAGCATTAATTAGTTTTATGTTCTTATGGTTTGCTGCTAAATACAATGCTATATGTTTCTTAGTGATTTGTTAATACAAGCATATTATACTTATCTAATTATACAACTACTGTATATGCTTTTATCAATTTTAAAAAATTTATAAAACAAGTTAGTGTTTGTAAATATTTATAAACTACACTGAAACTTTAATTGGAATATATTTAAATGCTGAATATATTTATCTCTTATATATATATATTTTTTTTTAATTATTATTTTAAAAATTTGTATAAATTAAACTTTCGAGCAACTGTCAATTACAAAAACGCATCTAATGTGTCATAAAAATAAATCAAAAAACAAATCAGCATTCGTAAAATGTGATTGCCAAACAAATCTAACAGTAATCGAGATATGGTTAGCTAAAATTAAAATAAAAACTTGAATAGTTTTTCCAAAATTCAACAACTCTTCTCAAGCACACACATACACATGAACACACACGCACACTCAAGGTGTTCATGATAATGTTTCCCAACAGACTTTTGGGAACAACTTCGAAAATACAAATTCTAACAATTTGCAATTAGAAATATATATCCAACCAGATTAATTGATTTACATAGATTAGACGCAATGATTAATAGTAGTCTCCGAACGGCGTTTCAGTGTGTGAAGGATAACTGGCACTGAATATATCAATACAAATTGTGTACATGTGCATTTTTTATATGTGCTATTGTAGGAGTTCCTGCTTTTATTGCTTACAGTTGTGCAACACCTTATGTCATACAACCAGCCCTTGGGCGCACACCTCTCTTTATACACTAATTTGTAGCGCTTTTATCAAAAAAAATTATTTTAATATTCTTAAGGGCAAAGATCTTTTGCAATAATTATTACATAATTTCTACTCTCAATGAACAGTCAGTCACGTAATTGTAATACATGTGTCGGTTGAGTAATACAATAAAAATTCAATGTTAGTAAAGAACAAAAATTATTTTGCGCCCAATCGGTGCTATTCGCACAGATATTGATAACTTTTATTTAATTTTTTTTAATTTATTAAATACCTGATTAAAGATTTTTTTGTTGTTAGATAACAAATATTAAATTTTTTTCGTATTTTATTGATTTGATAGCATATCGCGTAATAAAACCTAATGAAACAAAAATGCGTAAAAAAATTAATAATTAATCCGGTTTTGTATTTAATTAAATAAAAATTTTATAACTAATTACGACACAAAACCTTGAAATCAAACGCAATGTTTGAAAATGGTTTTTAGGAATTCCAAAATTAGGCTTTCACTGCAAATACGAGTTTTAAATTACAATTAGATATTCATGTGTTGAAAGTGTTTAATGATTTCTCTCTTATTATTAAATTTAAATAAAAAATTAACTAAAAATACAAAAACAAACATTTGATTTGATTAGTAATAGTTAGCAAAAATACAGCTTTGCATATTACTTTTATTTTGCCCACACAAATTTTATTATTAATTATTTAACATGTTTAGTTTAAATTTAAAAATATACATCTGGCTATCCAAAAATACAGTGTCTATATAAAATAGAAAAAACTTTTTAAAAATAATAATTAAGTTTTTATTACATAATCTATTATAAATAATTTAATTAAAATATAAATGAATCTAACTAAATCAATGTATTATATTGTATTATGTTGCTTTTGTATATATTTTTATTTAATTGTGTTTTAATTAAATTGTTCTACAACATTTATTATTTAAATTGTGTATTAATGGATGTTATTAGTAATCATTAATTACAAATAAAACAATTAATATAATTAACCACACTAAATCTAAATTTGTTTTAATTAAAAAAGCAAAATAACTTTTAAGTTTAATATTTTTACATAACACACATTTCCAGATTAAACTAAATTAAACTTTAGTTTTAATAAAAATTAAGTTAATTACAAAAAAATTAATTAGTTAAAATAAAACGATAGTTGAACAAACTCAAATAAAACAAAAAATTACACAGATAAAATTTTGGTCAAAAAGCGCGCAGAGGCCACATCTCTTGGCTAAGGTTAGGCACGAAAAAAAACCAAATCGGCATAAGTGGCAGCGCCAACAGATGTCACTAGCAAACCATGTTTTGGCTAAACTAGACTATTCTGAAGGTTAAACCTTTCCCAGTGCGCAGCCAAAGCAATATAATAATGGCCGAACATTCAGAGAGTTTGAATATTATGGGTATTTTTCTCAATATTTGTCCTCAATATTATGTATTATTATATTAGTACTACAGTTGCAGAACGGGTTTCACCATATTTTAGCTCAAAAAAAAAATTTTTTAATACTAAACAGAACTATAACTCGTATATTGATATGAAGGCTGTATTTCTATGGTTTAAACTTGAAGTTGTGCTCAATTTTTTAAATACATAATATTTTTAAAATAATAATAATAACTAATTGAAGAAAAAAAATTAGAAGAATAAACAAGAAGAAACAAAATAAGAAATATCCGATTTACAACAATGTCTTAGGACGAGCCTGTTTAGATCATACATTGATTCGCGAATGTAAATAAGCTTCGTTGATTTTTTTGCTTGTTCAATTGAACATTGCTGTTTTTCAATGTGTATTAGTTGATTTAGCGAACATTTTTGAATGTGGCGTTTGTAGTGTTCGCTTAATTTGCTTGTTTTCAATTTGGAAATTCACCTCCACTACATTTACGCTGTTTTATGCTTTTCAAATAATCTGATCAGCCACAATTTCGTGTGTATGTGTTTGTATTTCTCGCTAATTTTATTTGTGTTTCGTTTTGTAGCGTTTAATTCTTCGTATTCTAAACTAAAAATCACCAATTTCGTTAATTTATAAATTTAGCATACATACATTCCCCCCCCCTTTGTCATTAATATGCCTAGCTCATTTAAATTGGATGAGCAATCTCAATTCTATTTTAATTGACGTGATTAACATTTTTATGATATACGCTATGTTTTAAACATTTGTTTCATAACATCGAAACGTCTCTCTCGTTAATCACGTATTTATTTTATTTAAATTGTTTTTTAACTCTTTTTCTTATTTTTCAGTTTTAATGTTTTTAATGTTTTTTTCTAAACAACTATTTTCTCCATATCTCGCAAACTGTGTATTAAGTCATGAGTTGCTCTCAATTTGTCTGTTTTTTCGCTTACTATGACTATGAGTTGACTTTTATGTGTAATATATTTATATCAATATTTATATCAATACTTAGTTAGTCTTATACTTAATATACAATTTTTGTTGAAATTGTTTAACTAATTAATTGTTTATCTATTCCTCTCTTTCCTGTCGTCGACTGATTAGCCGAATAACAGCCGAAAGACCAGAACTTCGGATCAATTTTAATGTCAACAAAATTATCGGTTTTGGTATCGATTAGTGAAGACCCGAAGTGGACACGACGTGAACCGATGCCTACGAAGTATGGCATTGATTGCAAACCTATGACTCGAGTCGTCTCATGTGTGCCAAAAGTGTTGTTGTCTTGAGATGAGTCAACAGTTGTGTTGACTCTATTGGTTGCAATGTCAGTGACTCCGCTCTCGTTGGACAAACTGAGCCTACAGTGCAATCGAGCGATGGCTGACCGCCCGATGCCATCGAAATATGTGCCACAAATGCCACCGAATGTTCCGCAAAGAAAACAATCAGTATTTGTCGCTCCTTCGGGCCTCAACTCACTCCTCCCGCCTCTACCTCCGCCGCCGCCACCACTGCATCGGCCGCTGGGGTCACCGCCGAAGAAGTCTTCAATGCCTAAACCAAACGCCCAAATACTGGAACAACATATCAGTAAAATAATATCCGAAAACGCGGCGATTGTCGAAACCCTCGACCCGTTATGGTCTAAGCGATACATTTCCCGCAATTCGACCTCTGCTTTGCCGAACCTATCGTCGAACGGACTCAATGTGTCCCTCAATCACATGCCGGCCAACTGTGAGCCGCCCATTGGTGGCCACAACCGCCGGTTCTCCGAAGTCCACTGCAATCAGCCCTTATCTAAGCTGCAGTCGGCTCTGTTGGGCGCACACAAGTCGGCCGCCCAGTGCTCGACCTCTGCTCCCGATCGCAAATATTCGGATTTCGGTTCGAGTGAGAGCTCACAACAGTCTGTGATTATCAATGCAAAGGACAGTAACAACAATAATAACAACAATAACAACAATACTATTAATCATAATAACTATAATTCAAATAACATTAATATTAGTAATAATAGCAGTAATAGCAGTGAAGGCGAACACTACGACAGAAGTGAGTCAATAGTTCGCAATCTATTGACTACCAAAACGCCTGCAATCCAAGTGACGCCACCGGACAAAGTGAGTCCACACCCGTCGGCACTGGGTGTTCATCCCCAGAACCCGGAGGGCTCTATAATCAAAGACTTGTTGCTTAAGTCGAGAGATGAGGGCCGGAAGAAGAGTCGGACGGAGGCACCGATGGCACCGGCCAGTGAACAGGAGTCATCAATGTTGGTCTATGTCTGCACCGTTTGCAACATTGCCTTCAGGAACAAGGAGAACCTGGAGGTTCACCAGGTGCACTACTGCAAGGGCAATGACCACTTGGCCCACAGCGACGTCCGGCCCTCCAAACATAAAATGGAAGACATTGTTCAGCGAAAGGTGTCGGTTATGGCCCGACCCGGCTTTGCTTCGGGCAAACACCAGCACCAGAAGCACTCGATGGGACAACCGCTTCAACAACAGCAGCAAAAGGTGTCGACAGTGACAACACCTGTACCTCCCGTCGGGAATATACTTAAACAGCAATTACTGGCCCCAAACCAGGGCCCGCCTCTCAAAAAACGCAAAATATCGGAACCCGTCTTCCGATCCAATACTAACTGTTCGGCTGACGTCCAGATTATCGGTCAGTTTAGGAAATTTTTTTATCTCAATATTTATTTTTCAATATTTCTAATAGTAATGAAATTTTAATAGTTTTTAATGTTTTTTAATCTATTTTTAATCTATTTTTATCTAATCTAATAAATTGAACGCAAATTGTTTTTATCTAACCATTACTTTTGGGTAATTAGACTTATTTTCAACCATAGACTGCATTTGATTTTTAAATATTTTTAATTACACTCGACATCAATTTTGATCCCTGGGTCGGGGTCGGACAAATTGGGGGATAGAAACCGAGTGATAAAAATGAACTTGGTTTAACATTAGTTCTATAGGATTATACAATTATTGTATTTCGAAATTGAGACAAACAAACAGAATATTGACAAAAATGGACAGAATTGCAAGTCGAGTGTATCTATTATTTGGTTGTTTGAGTCTAAATACTATATATGTTTTCCCAATACATAAATTAATTGGAAAACCTTTAGAGGACTTATTTTGCACTTTTTTATCGATAAATTTTTATTATCTCATAAATATTGAACTTTTCTCCATTATTTCCATTTAGTTTAATCTTCTAATCAATCGGTTTGTCTCAAACTCTAAACATAATTAGACTCATAGTTGCGTTGAATAGGTTTTTCTCATTTAGCGATCGCTGATTGCACTCATTTGTGTCAATATTCAATACTCAATACATTTTTTATTGCTTTTCAATTGTATGTTCTGTTCATATAATTGAATTGAATTCAAGAATTTTTTATTCAAATGTTTATAAATGAAAAATAGCTTATATTTGTGCCAATTGTGTAATACATAATACAAAAAACGGGAATAACATATGACTTGCAGTGAATCGAATTGAATTGCATTGAATTTGAGGCATATTTTTATTTAGTAATTAAAACTGGAATCGACTGTAAATAGCGATAAAACTAAAGCCAATTGAAAAGTGCGTAAAGAAAATCAGAAATTACTCACAACTACGTAGAGAAATAAAGCGAATGAATCACTTGATTAAAAATACCGATTGAATGTCATGTGCGGAGTGTGTGTGCGCGCGAGGGATAGGGAGAACCTGATTAGCAATTAATTGCCAGTAGTTTCCACTAATTGATCGCTTATTAAACAATGTATTTGTGGAGAAAGTATGAGACGTTTGAGTGGATTCCAAAGGTTAACTGTATTCTCAAAATCTCGTCTCTCCCCTATCCCATTCTCCCCTCCCAGGCCTCACATGTCTCCCAAAACATTAATCGCTTCGTCAAACACAATATTTTTGGGCAAAACGACTGTTCCGTTGCTATATGTTTGACGACTATTGATGTGTAGACCGAAAGTCTCTCCACTTCTTGTCTTTCGATTTCTTTAATCTTTTTTCTGCTTTGCTTTTATAGAAATTGAATTTTTTCTCCAGTTTTTGAATCAATTGCAATTGTATTAGAAGTTTTAGAGCAAAACTACCTGCTATTCACCCAAAGAATCAATTTTCACGATTTTTTTCTGACATAAAAAAATGTTAAAATCGTTTTTCTCTTCTCTTTTTTTTGCTATTGATTTTTCATTGAAGATTTCAATGCCTTTCCTTACAGTTCGTAAACAATTACAGCCAGAACTCGATTGTAACGAATTTGTAAATATTATGTCATTGAAAATATGCTATTTATTGACTATTGAATTGGTGTTAAATGTGTGAAAAACAACAATTTGTTGATTCATAAGAACTCTTTTTAGCTTATTTTTAACGTTGAATACAAAACAATAAATTTTATTTTTTGTTTTTAAACAAACTATAAACACAATTATTGCATAACTCATGCAATACAGACGTTGTGTTTTTTGCAGTAATTTTTAGGCTTTTGATGTACTCTTTAATACGAAAATACTGTTTTTCTGAGTATTCATTGCTTCATATTCTTGTCAAACGTCTCAAGAATTCTGTGTTTTTGTTGACATATTAGTTCCCACTCTATGTTTGCATTAATGGAATTGATGCCAAATTATTCTGTTGTTTATAACATTTGTATCAGATTTTTAGATATTTTATTCAATTAATTTAAATATTTGAATTTATCCTGCTTATTGCCATTTATCCACTTTTAATTTTGATTATATTTTAACTAATTTGAGATTTAAACATGTTTTAGGTTTATATATTAATTAGATGAAATGTTTGGGTAAATTTGCAATGGGAATAGTTTTATTGCCCTGGTTATAATTAAACTTATAATATGAGTTGTCTAATTTTTAAAATATACTTTTTTGTACAATACTTTTTATAATAATTATTACTATAAAAGCCTGAATGCATTTAAAAATTTTAAATGTTTAGAAAATATTAAATTAATATAAAATGCAAAAAAATAATAATTTCATAACTAGATATGCAATAACATAATTAATTAAAAATATATACAAAAAAAAATCTTGAGTTCCAATTCCGAAGTAATGGTTAATTTAGAAAAATAAATAAAAATTTATAATTAATTTTAACGCAAATTTAATTGAGAGATAATTTTTTCCTATTGTATGTTAAATAGGTGTTCATAAGTGCAGTAAAAATAAGTTTTAAATTTAAAATTATTTTTCAAATATGTCACTTAATTAAAGTGCGAATAAAAATACATTAATTTAATGATTTTAGGGAAAAAATAACTCAATTGACAAATGTGTGGAACGATTACTAAATAACTTTCAGCCAATTCTGGAACAGATATGTGATATAAAAAGAAGAAAAAATAATTTTAACCGAAATATACCTCAAAATCTTGAGCCTAATATTAAACGACTTATTACACCATATCCTTAGGCGTCGAAGAATTTATAGCAAAAGATATTTTAAATATATTTTTCTACGAAATTGTTTCGACACTTAAGTCTAGATTTTTTTTAATATGGATTTTGTTGTTCCACTCGAAGCGATTCGATGTCTCTTTTATACTACTCTTTATTATCGATAAGAATTTGATTTAAAAAACTATTTTTATTTTTAACTATAAGTTCTATTAAATATTGCATTTTTAAAAAACTTTTTCAATTAATTTCTTCTTTTTTCCGAATAATTGCAAAACTGTGCTAAAGATTATTGGGTTTTTGTTATCAATAAATTTTGCTAAATATAAAAACTAATCTTTTTCTTCTAGTTTTGGTTTTTGTGGTATAATTTATTGATATATAATATATCATAAAATTAAATGTTTGGATAAATATTAGGAATCACTTGAAATGTATTAAATCTTTTTTTGTTTAATTTCTGGCTTTAAGTGTGACTTTAATGGCGAGATTCGGCGAAATTAGTCAAAATCTCAGTATTTATTATCGTTTTGTTTCCGAGAGTTAAGTATATATTTCAAGGAAATATACCTCAAAGACCATATGCCAACTGTTTTTGAGTGTTTTTCGAAAACTATTTTGTTTACAATTTAAATGTCAGCCAACTCTTAAAACATTTATTCCAGCCCATAATACACTAGTGTTTTTGGTTCTTGGGAGAGCGTCAACTCAGCTTAACTGGCTGGCATATGATTAAGTACATATATACAAAGACAATAATACACACAGTTTTATACCATTATTTAATGTTATTTTTAATTTATATAA
>JAQFXP010002687.1:0-14399 GCA_034693685.1 Belba bartosi | reverse complement strand
TGATAAGATATAATATTAACTAAATAATACATAGTTTGTATGTATGTAATTGTGTGAAAAATACCAAAACATATTAACTCAAAGAATGAGTAATGGGTAATAAATGGAATAAATATGAGCAAGAATGTTAAAATTGGAATTATATTAGTATTATTAAATTTTGCAAATTTTAATATGATTTTTGTTTTTTTAATTAATTTTTGAATTTGTTGTTCGTCTTCGAGACCTATACTCTTAGGCGAACGCAAACCCGACATCATATCAAACACTGCAAGAAATGTCGGTTTTATACCATTTCTGTAGTTATAGTAATATATTATTTGCAAAACAATAACTAAAATTGTAGATAAATATACCAAGGCACATAATTGATACCGTATTTCCAAATAGTGAGCAAAGTCTCCAAAAATTATTAATACATATGAATTATCATTTTTAGGTAATATAATAATAATATATTTTATTAGACAAATAATTTGTGTAATAAATATGAGAATTGGTTTATGTATTGCAGACCTTCTCTGAACAGAATTGATGTCATCGTTGGCTTTATTCAGACACAAACCGATTCGATATAATTCAGATGAAGCGGATTTGATAATCAGATTTTGTGGCAAACATTTAGATGAATTAAATAATTCCAAATTACTTTCCATTTTATTATTATTTCAAATTAAAACAAACAATTAAACAATATATTGGGTTTTGTTTCAAATAATATATTTAAAAATTCAAATATTAACAAATATAGCATAAATAAAATAACTAAAATAATTAAATTAATACAATGTAATAAAATATTCTATTTTTAAAATATATTTTGTATATAATTTTAAACGGTCAATGTCAAATTTAATCATTAAGCAAATATTATATTTATTAATTATTATTGCGTTCAATTATCAATAAAATTATATCAAAACATATAATGTTAGATATTAATAATTATCTTTTAAAAGTAAATTTGTTTTTATATTAATTTAATGACTTTATTAATTATTATTTTAGTTTAATTTAATTTTATATTAAAAAATATCAATTTTGCGAAATATTTACTTGACCTAATTGGCATAAACTTTATATTTAAATCTCTTATTGCATATAATATATAAAATTAAAAATAATAAAATTTATAATATATTTTATCAATAATACTGTACAATTGACAGTACGGGTTTAGTTTATTTGACTTTTATATGCAACGAAGATTTAGAGCCAATATTAATGTCATAAATATTATTCATGTTTTAAAATTAAAAAATATAAGAAACTTATTCTTACTGTCGTGACAAGTAAGAATAAGTTTCTTATATTTGCTAATTATGTGTTCTCGCAACAATCAAACTTTAAATGCAATTATTAATGTTTTAAAAATTAATGTAAATTTATATTAAAACATATGACTAGAAAATATTAATATTTAAATAAAAAACAAATTTAGAATAATATTTTGACTTAAATTATTTTGCATTTTGATTAATGTAATAAAAATTTATTACAAATAATATTATAATTGTAAGTAAAAATATATATAAATTCTTGTTAGTAATTTAAAAATAAAATACTTTAAACATATCAAAAAACAAAAATTAAATAAAATTACATTAGTTTAAAATTAAAAAACTTGTAATCATTTTGCGTGATATGAACTAGCCAAACTATCATACTGTACATTTAAAAATTTAATATTAATTTGTACCAAACTAAATTCAAAAATAATCAAAGTATTTGTTTAAACTAAGACTAGCTAAATTTCTATGCTCAGGCGGTTGGCGCAGTGGTAATGTGTCCGTCCTCTAACCCTGAGTTAGTGGGTTCAAACCCCAGCTGTGGCAAGAATTTTTTCTTAACAAAAAAAATTCTAGGTGTGAGTTGAGGCTAGAATGACAACTGGCCTTACCAAGGGCCGTCTACTGGTAGTGTACGCTAGCCTAATAACCACTAATCTACGTATACGGAGCGTTCAGGTGTGTGCTCTTAAAAATGTGTCATTATCCTCGTCACTATATCTAACGGTGAAGTGATGATTCCTGGCCTCACTACAGGTTGTGCAGGAAGAAAGGCTACTAATAGGGCTAATAAGGCTATGAATAGTAGCTAAATTTCTAATTTAATCATTTTATTTAGATATTTATAAAAATTTTTTATTAAATTTAAGCCATGTAAATTTAAAAAATAACGAAACATTATATAAAATATGTGGCCATTATTAATGATGATTATTGAATTAGCAAAATTTTTAAAATTGGCGTAAGTAATTAAAAGTAACAAATAAAATTTAAATTATTGTAAATTATTTTACCTTTTTTACACATTTGTTAATTACAAACTGTAATATCATCACTAATAATCAGACATTTAAAGTCAAATATTATAATTTTATATACATAATATATGTTAGATTTAAAATCAGCTGAACATATTTTGATTTAACAAAAATAATACAAGCTAAAACAATGTTACTTTACTTAAAAATTTGTAAACATTTAGTTTAATTTCACAATTAATTTGTTCCTTAAATACTTAATTGATTTAATAATTTCTAATTTTTAAATTATGATAAAAAACCTTAAACCAAATAATTTATAAATAAAATATTGGGCAGCTTAATATATTTTAAAATAAATGTTTTCAGTTATTTTATATAAGGCGCAGAAATTAATAAAGGAGGATCAGACAAAAGTTTTCCCGGGTTTTGAAAATTTGGATTTATCCCCCCTAGCATTTGGTCCGAAAAAGGTACCCTCGACTTTATGCCAGCTTTCTTCTGCCCTAAATTAAAAATTTTTTATTAAATTGATGCTAAATCCGGTTTAAATCCAGTTAATTTAATTAAATTTAGTTTAAATTCAGTTTAACTTCAGTTAAATTAGACAAAATATTATCATAAATATATAGGTTTTTTGAGTGTTTTTAGAAAAATCCCCCACCCTAGGTTTTTGGCCAAAATTTTGACAAAAATCCTTTCACTGATCCCTCTCTCCTGGATCGGCCAACATTCTCGATCTCTGATAAAGCATCACATTACAATACGACGATTTAAGTACAGGACTAAAATTTTTATTATTTAAAATAATAAAATCTAAATTATAACAAATTAAAGATAATAAATTAAAATTGTTTAATGCTCAAGAAGATTTTTAAAATTTTAAATAAAATCTTCAATTTTTAAGCGCTCAGATTTATAGACGTATCCTTAATAGTTTTTTTTAATTATTATAAATTTTATCAATTTCTTTGCATTGTTGTAATTGTTTGATATCTTCTGTTTGTTAGTGTCGGCGGTTTTCATTACTGACCGAATTAAACAACTAATCTCTCAAATTATAATTACTTTTAGTAAATATCAAAAGAAATATAAAGTTTAACTCAAAATATTGATAAATATTGAATATTTACAACAATGTTATCTCATAGAAGTTAATAAAATCTATTAAAAAATTAATAACTATTGAAAACACGTCTATCAATCTTTGCGCTCAAAAATGAAAGATTTTATTAATCATGTTATAAAATTTCTGGAGCATTATCAAATTATCATTTATTCTCTTTAAATTGATATAATTTATATTTTATTATTTAAAATTATGAAAATTTTATCCCGGTATACAAATCGTCGTATTATAGTGTGTCGCTCTATATATAATTAAAAATATTTTTGTATAGAACTCCAAAACTCATTTAACATTTGTGTGATTTGACAAAACACAAAACATTTCTTAGTTTAAATGTTAAAATTTTTAATAATAAATATTTTTAAAAATATGCACGCATGCATTCACGTTTGAATGTCTGCTAATAATTATAACCTGGTACTTTTAAGTTTTTAGTGTCATTTGTTTAATATTGCTTGGCAACATTACAAATATTTTACATTGCAGAAATTACAGAGATACAGATATTTTTAGCAATAAATTTAAATTGTTCCCGTCTATCCTAATAATCAGGAATTCAAAATTGGGTGCTTGTGGACTCATTTTTGGAGACATTACTTATTAAAGATTAAAAATTTAAACTTTGACGTGTTTTGTGTTTTGTCGAATTACACAAATTATGTGAGTATTAAATGAGGTTTGGAATTCAATATACAAAATATTTCTGAGACTATAATAGCTAATTAAATGCAAATATTTTAGAATTTAATTAACCAATTTATTTATAAAATTTTTTGCATGATAGCAAAATTAAAATTTACCTCAAAATAGCAAAACAAATCAAAAATAAACAAAAATAATTAATATTTAGAATGAAATTGTTTAAATAAAAATATAACAAATATAACATTAATTATTTAAATTTAATTAAATCAAATAAAAATTTCAGAAATAAACTAATTGTGAATTTAAACAAAATATTTACGATTTTTGAATTACAGTAACATGTTTGAGTTTTATATTATTCTTGTTAATTCAGGAAATAACCAGTTTATTTTAAATTTAACAGATATTATGTTTGTAAAATTATAAAATTTAGATTTGAATTTTGAATACTTGTTAGTAATAACTAGTTAGTTATTAAAAAACAAAATAAATTATAACAATTTGTTATTAACAAAATTTGTAAAAAAAAATAAATAATTTATTTAAACATGTTTTTTCACAAAAACAATAATATTTTTAATTAAATTGGAAAAATAATTAAAAAAAATTAACTTGTTTAAACAGAATTAAATTAAGTTATGTGTCACAATTATTAGATAAACTATTTGGCAACTTAATTTTAAATAAACCAAATATATTTTTGATTTCAATAATATCTAGTCAGTACAACAAATATAAAGATAAATTTAACATGCTAGGCATTTTATTTCAATATATGTCATATACTGATTACATTGAAATGGCAATAATGGCCAGAACTACTGCCGGTGCTCTAACAATGTTTGGCTATTTTAAATGCTTTCAACAAAATGTTTAAATTTTTATAATTATTTCGATATATTTTTTATCGCTAATCTCATCAATACTATACTATTCGGCTTTTAATAGATTTTTTGAATATTTTTGGAATTATTTCATTATTTTATTTACAAAATCATTTCAAAAATTTATATTAAATTCAAAGCAAACGCTAATTCTATCTCTTTGGTTAATATCTGCAACTATTCTATCAATTTATTTCACTCAAAGTTTATTAGAACATATGATTAGACCTCTTCCGGTGATTAAAATCGATTCATTGGAACAGTTGTCGAAACGAAGAGATATGAAAATTATCGCCAGATCTGACAGTTCTTTGGCTGCATTTGCAGAATCAAGTGATTCAGACATAGCGCGGGATATCAAAACACAATTAATCTTATATTACGACTATATTGAGGAAAAAGTTGAACAAAAACTAATTCCGGGATTAAGAAAGGGTTCGATGGCTTTCGTAAATATGAGATTCTCCATGATAGATTTATTAAAGAAAATTGGTAAAATCTCTGTTAAACCAATGGATTTACTACATATTTCCAGCGATAGTCTAAACACAGAAATGTATTTTATTTGCATCAATGATGAAACGGATTACGGAAAACGAATTTTATTTGCATTAAATCGAATGTAAACTATATTTTTATTTTAGATAAATTTACTGATTAAAAAATTCCTGCTATTTGTAAAAAGTTTAGAAAACTGATTTTTCAGCCGGTTTAGCATAAAAATAGCTATTTAATTAAATCAAGTATAATTTAATAAGTTTTTATTACAGTTAAAAAAAGCATTGCCTTTTACTTCATTCATAATAACTTTCATCGAAAGCTCTGTCTTCCAAAATATATTACATATTATGCAAAACGTATTTAATAAAAATATTTAATGGATTTATTCAAAGCATAATAATACACATCATTCAATGTTATTTCATAGTTTTAAACAATGTTTTATCTGTTTATTAAAATTATAAATCACAAATAATTTGTCATTAAAATTATATAGTTTTGATATTTACTTAAATATTGTATTATTTTGTTTATTAATAATGCACTAAAACAAACGACAACTCAAAACGCATTCAAAGCTTAGTTTAATGAAATACTTTTTACATAATATGATACAGACAGTGTAAAGCGAAAGGTTACAAAAATTTTGATATATAACGAAATTATAAATAGATTAACCTGTATATTTTATTTCTAACTTTATATTTTTAAATTTCATTTAATATAAAATAATTACAATATTTAAGTTCAAGTATTGGAAAAACATAAAAGTTTTTAATTTTAAACTTTGATAAAAAAAATAACAAAAATAATGTTTAAATTCAAAGTCAATAAATTTTAAATAAATTATTTAAAACTTATAATCATTTTATCTAATTTTTATTTTAAACTTTTGTTTTAATCAAAATATTTGTTATAAACATAAGTTTAAAAAGATAATTTATTATTCTAATTTAAGTTCAATAATAGTACAAAACTTAAATTGAGTATTAAAAATATACAAGCTATCCTATACTTAAAAACTACATATTTTTAATTAATAGCAAAATTTTTGTAACCTTTCGCTTTACACTGTCTGTACATATTTTGGAAGATAAAAGTGTCGATGAAAGTCATTATGGATGAAGTGAAAGGCAATGCTTTTTTACAGTACCTTGGGCTTTCTCCCTACACATCCAGGGATTTTAGCTTATTTATTGCCTTGTTAATTATTGTCAGTTATTGCTGGAGTGGTCACTAGGGTTGCTCTAATTTGCAAAATAAAATTTGACCATGTATATTTCATGTATTTTTCTTAATTTATTATTTTGTATTCGAAATTAATAGTTTATTTAAAAGTTAGATACAGAGGAATAAAATCAATGTAATTAATCAATATTGACTTTGTTAATGAAACTTTAAACCTTTTTTATTGGTTTATTATTTTAACATTACATATATATGCATTGATTAGTAGATTTAAACTATTAGTTGCTTTTTATGTTAATCAACGTATACTTAAGCCAATGAAAAAATCGAAGTTTCGCTAAACTTAGTAATAGTTTCAGAAATAATATCAAAATTAATATCAGAAATACTGTGATTTTCTGGCGAGTTATTATTTAAATTGAATTGAATTGCTAATATAATTCGGCAATTTTGCAAAAAAAAAATTTTTAAAAGTATTTTACTCTATTCATGTTTAGCCAAACTTTAGTGGCTATAGTTTAAAAACGCACATCTGAACAACTCGTACACGTAGTTTGTAATTAAACCACTCGCACACTACCAATAAACGGCACTTGATAACCCGCCTGTGGTCGTATTGCCCTTCTCAAACCCTATTAAATTTTTTAAAAGAATGTTTAGTTCAAGTGGGGTTTGAACTCACCACCAATTGCCTGCGCAAAGCGAATAAGCACATTACAGCGCCTTGATTCCTGCGCCAGCCTTTCGGAAATAATATAATGCTTTATATATTTTTTTGTAATTAATATCTTATAATTTTTATGTATATTTCGATAAAATTTATTATTTTTTTTTGTATTTCAATAGAAATGTAATGTTAAGAGAATCCGGTTTATACTCTCAATGGATGAAAAATATTCTCAATTTATCCCAAATTACAACAATTATTGGAAAATTTAACCGAAAAGACAAAAAATTGTTATTTGAGTTTAATGTTCTTTCAATGAATTATTTGTTTGATTTGTTTTACTTATTATTTTTTGGATTATTGTTTGCGTTTATTATTTTTATAATTGAATTTGTTAAAATTTAAAATAACTAATAAATTAACATTTATTTGTTTTTAAAAAAATATTCAAAAAATAATTAAATTAATAACATTAAAAAAATTTATTTTAATTTTAATATAAAAATTTTTTACTTTTTGTTAAATTAAAATTAATTTTTATTTTATTTATTTATTATTTTAGATATTTTTATTTATATCTACTACTTATTAATTTAAAATTGATTTACAATTAATATTATATTTATAATAAATTTTTACTAAAATAGGGGTTTAGGGTAGACATTAAATAAATTGTCAAAAACCTAAATGTGGTAACAGATTAGAAATTTTTCTAAAATTGTATAAACAGTTTTATTTGATTTTGCCCAAAAGCAATGTTGTAGACATAGCTGCACGCTAAAACATTTGCTATGTATTAACCAGAGATCGATAAGGGGGGAATCAGGCAAAAATCTCCCTTGGTTTTGAAAATTTGGATTTATCCCTCCCCTTAGCATTTGGTCCGAGAAAAGGTACCCCCCTTCGGCGGCCGGCAAATTTTTTAGGTTCTTTGCCCTAAATTAGCAAATTTTCCCTAAATTGGTGCTAAATCTGGTTTAAATCTAGTTAATTTAACTAAATTTAGTTTAAATCCAGTTAAATTAGGCAACATTTTATCATAAATATATAGGTTTTTTGAACGTTTTTGGAAAAATCCCTTACCTGATCCACCCCCAGGTTTTTGGCAAAAATATTGACAAAAATCCCTCCCCTGATCCCCTCCTGGATCGGCCAACCTTCTCGATCTCTGGTATTAACTGACATTAATTGTTAAATAAATTATGCTTTGCAATTTAAAGTTTAATTAAAAAATTAATATTTAATACTAACTAATTAACACTGCAATAAATTATGTTAAGTTTTATACATGTTAATTTGATTGTAAAATAAAGTAATAATAATAGTTAATAAACATTTTTTAAATATTTTGATTATTATTATTACCATAAAGTTTTAAATGATAAAATTTGTTTTAGTATCTAAAACTCAATTAAATTTGTAGAAATTTGTTTGATTAATTTTAATTTGACATAAAACTGATATATTAGATGTTCCTTAAAATAAGCAATTATGAGCAAAACTAAACAAGTTATTAAATATATATTTTACCTAACAGTAATGCTCAGAACATTCAATCTGAATTAGTCATACAAAATTTGTAGGTTTGATTCAACTTTAAAATTTATTTTTATATTACCTAATATACATTTTTATTTCCAGTTTTATTTAACTCATATCCTTGTTAAGATAGTAAACAAAAACATAAATTAGTAAATACAGTTTTAATTAAAAAACAATTAATAAAATTGTTTAAATAAATGCTTTATCAAATAAAATATTATAAGTGGCTTAAGTATAAAATAAAAATTAATTACATTATTAATAATTATTTAAATAATTTATTTTATTATTGATATATTAGAACTTTATACAAAAAAAATTAATAAAATTCTATTTTGTAATAATTTACTTATCGCTAATTTAAAATTTTGTTATTGCACAAGAAAACAAAATAAATATGTCAAAATGTAATTTTTACAAAATTTACTAATTTGCAATTTAAATTTAATTTATTATTTTATTATTATAATAAAATTTTTTATTAAAATTAAATAACAAATAATTAATTTAGCTGCATATGTAAAAACAATTTACTTTATGGTATCAATTTATTATTTTAATAATTTAAATTTTTAATTATTTATTTTGGCCTTTATAAATTTTAACACATTTTTATCACGTGTATATTTATTTATGTAATTACTTTAAATATTTGTAATTATTTTAATAAGATAATTTAAGTGTTAAATAATTATTTGTAAAAACACAAATAATAATAATAAAAATAATTTTATTGATTAAATGAAAATATTTATAATTAGTATCATGTGAAAATTTATTAAAATAACACTAACATATTAAATAAAACTAAAAAATATATATTAAATAAAATATTTGATTATAAATGTATAATTTGTTTTATGAATTATTTTATATTATCTTAAATATATAAATAATAAAAATTTGAATATTATTAAGATGTTTTCAAATCATTGCATTATATATGAACAAGATGAATTACTTAAATTTTCAAATGAAATAATAGATAATAGAACATTTACAATTCAGCCATATTCAATTAAACCGTATATTGATATAATGTAAGTAAAAATATAATTCAAGTTTAACCTAGCAGTTTACAAATTCTTTACTGTATTACCTCACAAATTAGTACATGTACATATAAGATAAAATTGACTATTTTTCTAAATTTGGTTCAAAGCCACTAATTACATGTACTTATAAAGCTATTAAACTCAAACTTCAATAAATAACACAAATTGTTTTAAATCTTAAAATATAATAATTATATTAAATGAAATTCTAAATTAACCAAAATTATTGTGTCTTTCGAATTTACTGTCTTTATCGTGTTACTATTATTTTCATTAAATTTTTAAAACTTTTGATTTATAATTTAATAATTACAATCTTTTTAACAATATAATTAATTATTAATAATTTCTAATATAAATTATTTTCAGAAATCATTTTAAAAATAAATAATTCAAATATATTTTATTTAAACGCAAATATTCTAAACAATTTTAATAGATATTAAAATTTTTAACATAAAGATAAATTAATATAATTATATGATTTATTATTTTTATTTCATATTTTGATAACTTTAATTTTTAAAATATGTTTGTTAAAAATATTAAATTATAATTTATTTTTGTAAACCCGAAATATAAGTACATGAAGCTCAAACTCAAATTATATGTACATGTACCAATATGTAAGGTAAGGTACCAATACGATATATGTCAAAACTTGTTAATTAATTTTTCATATATATATATTTAAAATTATTATAGTTATTTGACTTTTGTACAAATAAAAATTCTACATGTAAATAATTTGTTTTATAAATTTAACTAGTGAACTCAAACCAAATATATATGAATTATGTGGTCCATTAGTCACTTTAATTACAGAATTGGCTAAATCAACAAAATCAAGAATTAAATTAAAACAATTACCAAAGCTAAATATCGAGTTGCTTGCTAGTTGGCTCTCTGACCCGCCCGACATATTCGTGTCGCCCATATTGATCACTATGTTTATAAAGTATACAAAATCATTAAGTGAACTTGATATTTTCTATTTTCGTTCGGATTATATTCATTATATGACGGTAGCCATTGTGGCCAAGACTACTACCGGTGCTCTACCGATGTTTACATACTTTCTATGTTTTCGACCAAACGTTTGGATTCTTATAATTATTTCAATTTTTGTTTTATCTCTTATCTCATCATTACTACAGTTTTCGGCTTTTTTTAAATTTTACGAATATTTTTGGAATTATTTCATTATTTTATTTACAAAATCTTTTCAAAAATTTATTTTACGTTCAAAACAAAAATTATTTCTCTATTTATGGATACTCTCGTCGTTTATACTCTCACTTGTATTCACTCAATATTTATTGGATTATATGGTTAGACCTCTTCCAGTGATTAAAATCGATTCATTGGAACAGTTGTCGAAACGAAAAGATATGAAAATCAGTGTCCGATCTGATAGTGTTATCGCCGCTTATGTAAATTCAAGTGATTCAGAATTGGCTAAAAATCTTAAAACACATTTAGATCTGTATTTCGATTATTATGACGAAAAAATTGAAGAGAAATTAATTTCTGGACTTAGAGACGGCTCGAGAGCTTATATCAATCCAAGACTTATAGTAATATTTAACGTAATCTTAATATCAAATAACGAGAAAATTGACAAAAATGTGGAAAAATTAATTGATTTACTTCATGTGTCGGAAGAATCCGATCGCTCCGAACAGTATTTTTTAATTGTTAATAAAAAGTCTGAGAAATGGATTTTAAAATCTTTGAATCGATTGTAAGTTTTATTTTTATTCAATTAAAAGTTACACTTAATTACTGAGCTTTTCGGAACCAAATATTTGGTTCATTTATGAAAAGTTTTTACTTATTACCGTAATACCCCACATATAGCGGCATGACTGTATAAAGTGAGGTTAACCTCATGCCGGTATACCTCGGGGCATGCCGGTATAAGCGAGGAAAATTATATGTTTTTAGCAAATGTTTTAACTTTAAATATGAAATTATTTTACAAATAAAATGCAATAATATTTCTTAACATTAAAATATAATGTTGTGTAATATTAAAAAAAAAACTAAATTAAATAAAAAACCGAATGTTTTATATTAAATGTATTAAAAACATTAAAAAAATTAGATAAAAATAAGAAATTTTGTGAAAAACCTTATAATTTTGTTAAATTTCATTTTAAAATTAGACAAACACAAATGGAAGGTTGCATAAAAATTAATTCAGTTATTAATTTGTTTTTAATTAATAAAAATAATTGCAAAAAATAATTTTAAAAATTTCTTATATTAAAAATTTTTCTCGCTTTATACCGGCATGCCGGTAGAGATCTTAAAGCCATCTTTACAAAAAATTTTCATCCTCGCTTATACCGGCATGCCGCTATATGTGGGGTATTACGGTAGTTGTAAATAAATAATGAGTTTTATTAAGAATGATCTCAAATATTAACTTAATGAAAGAGTGGTTTACAGTACTTGTAAGTGGTTACACTCATGAGTATATATAATATATATATATTAATATAATAATCTAAATCTATATATAAAATAAATTAGCTTAAAAATACAAAAAAAATCATAAAAAAAGTTAAGATTAACAAAATATTCAATATTGTCCAGGCATAAATGAATATATATATACTAAACACTATTTAAAAATTTTAAATAATTTTAACTGAAAATATTTATTTATTTTATAAATAAAATACCAGTAATTAGATTAAAACAGAATATATACTGTATTACGTATATATATTGAATATATATTAAATATTTAATTACAGTAAAATTAGATTTTTTAAATTTTATTTAATTTGACTTTCACTGACAGCTCTGTTTTCCAAAATATATTTTATCTTAAACAATAAGTTATTTAAAATTAAAACTAAACTTTAAATTAAAATGGCATTTAATTGTCGCATATATACATAAACGAGATTAATGCAATAGCGGCCAACATTTAGTAGTTAAAAATATTTGTAAAAATTGTATTGTTTTGCTTACAATTATTTTGCTAAAACATATAACAAAGCAATAAGCAGTCAATTCAAAGTTTAGATTTAATAAAAGACTTTTTGCATAAAATGAAACATATTTTGGAAGTCAGAGCTGTCGATGAAAGTTAATTTGGATGAAATGAATGGCAATATAATTTTACTGTATTTTGTTTTTATAATAACCTCGATTTGTCTTAGAATTGGATTATTACGCGAATCCGGTTTATACTCTCATTGGATGAAAGATATTCTCAATTATAATCGAAAAAGTATTGGAAAACTCATTCAGAAAACAGTTAATCCAATCGTTGAATACAATACACTTTCAATGAATTATTTGTTTGATTTGTTTTATTTGTTATATTTCGGAATATTATTGGCTATTATTATATTTATTTTTGAGTTAATAATATTTTTTCTTACACATAATAAAATTTAATAAAATATATTTTAACAATTAACCACTACTAAGCTAATCGTTTTTGGGAAATTTTTTCCTTGTTTCACCCGGGATCGGACAACCTTTTCAATTCCTGGTTATAACAAACAATATCATTAGAACATACAAAAGGAAAAGTATTTGTTTATAAGTTCTATATTAATGATTAAATTTAACATAAAGTTTATTTTATTGATTATAAAAATAAAACACACTTTTTAACTTTAAACCTAAAAATAAACCAAAATTACTAAAAATATTTTTAAAATTAAGAAACACTTTATATAATTTTCAAAATGCTTTTAATATGTTTATAAATAGCAAAATCAATGACAATATGTTTTGAAATAATTAAATGATATTTTTAAAAATGTTAAATATAAAAATGTAATTGTTTACATTTATAAAATACTAAAAAATTTATTAAAAAAAATATTGAAAAACATTTTAAAATAATAAAATAAAAAACTTAATATACACATAAAAATGTAAGAATGTAATGGAAATTTAAATGCTAAAAAAATTATAGCTGAAATATTTTTATAATTCCGTTATATAGGTATAACGTATATATAGATATAACAATTAATTTTGCTGTTTATTATTAAATTTTATAATACTAATCAACTTAGAATTGTTAAGTTAAGAAATTTTAAAACATATTGATAAAAATGATAATTAAGAAGAGATACCTTAAAATTGGTTTGGCATTTAAACATTACTCAGATTATACAAATAATCATATGTTTTACCAATAGAAATAGCAATATCATTTAAAATAAATTGTATGTCAATAAGTACTCTAATAAGGTTAAACACTATACATGATTGTTGACCAATTTGGCTTGTTTATTAATTGATGATACTTTTTTGATAATCTTTTCTAATTTGTTATTATTGCTCTCTTTAATTTTACCAATCTGATTCACAACTTTTTCGGCTTCTTTTGCAATAAAATATTTTAAGTTGTTTTCCAATTGTGTTAATGCGGTTAGAATTTGATTTGTCTTGTCTTCTATTATTAGCTGTCAAACCTGTCGGCCACATGAGTTAAGCCAAAGCTATAAAGAGTAATAATAAGACTAAGTTTAAAGCAATAATATAG
>JAQFXP010002686.1:0-14402 GCA_034693685.1 Belba bartosi | reverse complement strand
CCGAAAGACATGAATTGAATTCCGAGGACTTATCGGTGACTTTGAATCCGATGGAAATCCGAACTTTTATTATTAAAGTTAATTATCGATAACACTTTATTCAATTGAATTTTTAAAAACTAATTGTATTTTCAAGTTAAAAAATAATTTAAAAGTAATTGTTCTTGTTGATTTATTCGATTTGTTCACTACTTAAATAAAAATTTTAAAATCATTTTAGTTATCTTGTTGACTTTATTTTTTTCAAATGGCGCACTCTTATTTAATGTTTTAATAAATATCCAGTATAATGAATTCACCATATCATTTACTTTCAATTATTATTTATTCACATATAGTTTAAAATGTTTAAAACATTTCGATATAATGAATACCACTTTAATGAACTCTCGCTTATAATGTTTACAATTTTAAATAACAATATTATAAAACTGTAATAAAAATAATCCAGTTTAATTAAAAGCATTAAAATTATATGTATTTCATATCTGACCGAAATTTTATTGATTTTTAACTCCAATACTGACTTTTAGTTTAATTATTGGTTTATCACATTTTGTTTAATTTATTCGTAATTAAAATTAATTTATACATCAATTCAATTGTATTCTTTAATTGATAATTTTTTTTAACTAATTAAGATTTAAAATAATGTTTCTTAAATCAATTGTATTTTTGATTCAGTTTTAGATTTTTGTAAACAGTTAAACAAACTCTAAATATCTATTTAATTCTAAAACACGTTTAAGACTTAATTAAATAATTAAATAAATAAATAAATAAATAATTGTAAGTTCCTTTAACTGGTGGTTTACTGTATTGAGCCAATAGCCAGTGCTTACATTTCCTATTCAAACGTCGATACCTCTGATATCAACGTTCGTATGAATTGAGTTACGTCTGAACCGATGAATAACACATTGAATACACATTACAAGCGTTCGCTAAAAAGGCGTTTAGTTTTCACACTATATAGAAGTTAATTCAAAATTGACACAAAATTTTACGATTTTTATCACTTAATCGAACTTTATTTTTTAAAAACTACAGTTTTTACTGACTATAACATACATTAAAAATAAATAAGGAAATGCAAGCTAGAAATTTAATTAAAAAATCAAAATAAATAAATAATGTAATATTTTTAATTTAATTCTTTTTTAAGTTTAATATAAAAATTGAACACCCGAATTTCACTAAAATTATCCTGATAATTCCATTGCACTTCTATGTGAAAATATAACTTTACACAAGAGATGGTGATATGTTTTCTGTTCAACTGTAATAATATTGGCGCGTCGTTTAAATCGAGATTTAATTAATTTTTAAATTAAAACAAAACTTATTCAAATACATTAATGAATAATCTGGCACGGTAAAAAATCTAATAAAATCTTCATATTTCATTATACTATACTTATATTTACTAGTTAGTATAGGCTCTGGTGAGAATTAAACCTGGATCAATGTCGACAAATTTGTACTTTTTAACGATTAGATTTATATTAAAAAAGTTTTAAATCGAATTTTTTATTTATTAATTAATTAAAAATATGTAAACAATTTTAATTAAATTAATACTTAAATAACAATTAAATATACAAATATTGTTTGAAATAAACAATTTAAATAAAAATTCTGAATAATATGCGAAAAATCAAAACTCGAAGACAATTGTGTCGTTCATTCGCTTTTAGTCATACATTGCAACAAAACGCGAACCAAATTAATCCAAATTATTAATACAGTTCTAATCACTTTGATATCAATTGTTAATTTGATTTTAATTAATTAATTAATTTCCAAACCTCTCAATCCCTTTAAAACCATATAGTTAGCCGCATCTAACGGACGCCAATTCCCGTGCAATGGCTCACTGGCCACTCAGATATCTAAACTGATTTGGATTTAGGCCGAAGTTAAACGGCTTTTCGGTTTTTTGCCATTTTTTTATTCTCAAATCAATAGTCGATTAGAAACCCGACAGCGATTCCAAACCAATGAAAACGCTTTTTAATTATGAAAATAAATCACTTTTTCTTAATATAAAAAATCGAATCTAAGTGTTGTCCGAAAAATCAGCGAAATTTTTTGGCTCTGAACCCATTCTCATTAACTCTTCCAGAGCTCTCTCCCGATCCCTACCATCAGTGCTGCTATTGTCGGTGGCCAGGGATGTGCGGGAAGGCGTTGATTGAGTTAAAGTAATTTTTGGTAACCGAGTATTTGTCGAATTGTTTGCATTTTTAGCACTTTTCGGCTCATCTATAGCCGAAGTATAGGAATCGATAGAAGAGTTGCTATTATTGAGAAACTCAGGGAAAGAGTCGGCGTCTTCAGAGACCTGCATAGCGACCGAATTGGCCGTATGATAGCTAGCGGTGTCGCTCTCCGTCGACGACTGCTTCGGCTTCGATGACATGTCTTTGCGTTTCTTCTTTACGGCCGGTGTTTGCGTCAAATCGTATTTGCATTTCTCGGTCTGGGGTTCGACATAACTGTACGGCTCTTCCAAGTCGTCCGCTTCGATGATTGCAACAATCATTTCCGGCTCCGGGTCTGCACTTCCAGACTGTCTTTTGAAACTCTTACGCCTTTCCGTTGTTCGATCCGACGTATGCCGTCTGATCGACACTTTGCGCGTAAGACCCGGCGATGTGTGGATTGTGAGGCAATCACCATGCGGGTCTTCCTCCTGGCCCTCCTGTATGTTGGGCAGACTCTGGTGGTGAAGCCATTGCTCTTTAGTGGCCGGATCTACTGGCGGTGACATTACTATAAGTGTCGGATCCAAAGATTGTCGTCTCATAACGAGATCGTTCTTCTTGTCCGACATCTCTCCATCGGAGGGTATTTCGACCATCAGATGAGTGGCCGGGTATCGACCCGTATAGTCACTGAGCGACGCCCGGAGCCGATTCGGGTCGATGTCTAGTATTTCACTCAACTCTGAACTAGAATTTTCGATTTGAACTTTTGGTATAAAGTAAACCATTTTCTGGATCTCTTGTTTCGAACCCTTTTTAGTGTCTTCGCTGAAAGTGACCCTTGACTTGAAGGGTCGAATGCGTAGCTTCGGGTCCATAACTCGGGTGCCCTTGAATATCGACGACTTCGGGATTTTGATCTTCCGGTGAGGACTGCTCTGCGATCGTTGCACTTGTATTAAGTCAACCACTTTCTCGCCTATAATCGGAAGGTTCTTTTTGTGTGACTTGGGTTGAGGTTCGGGGGTTCCGGTGATGCCTCCGATGCTCGAAATGCTTGGCTTATGAAGACCACTATTTTTTCGCAGAGGTGTCGAACCATAGCCCGGAATCTCGTGCTGAAGGAGCGGCACATCGATGGATGGGCTGTTTCGGCGGGCAGTCGGACCCGAAGCACCATATGTTGGTATATCGACAACGAATTCCGAATATTTTTCGTCTTCAGTCTTCCTGAGAGAAAATCAGTTATTTTGGAATAATTCAGAGATTTCGACCCATTTAAGAGATTTTTATATTAATATAAATTTATTGCATTTAACATGTTAATTTTAGCCTCTATTACCAATTGCCTCTATTGCCTTGCTTAGATTTAAATTAATAAACAAACGTTAATTGTGCTTAAAAATTGTAAATTTTAATTAAAAACTGCCCAGTTAAACATTCAAAAATATTTATTAAATCAAAATTTGCCAGATTTAGGTTTTCTAACTTATTTTGTAGTACTATTGAATCAAACTCCTACAGAATTTTTTAAATAAATATACTGTATATAAATAAGCATGCGGCAAAGCATGAAGCCTATTTGCTTAACAAAGTTTATTTTCTAATATATTTTCCTTGATACTTAAAAAATCAAATTAACTGATTATTAAAAATGTGCCCAAACTAATCCAAGCTCATTTATATTTTGGGTTAAATCCAAACCTGGTTTTCTAGCCAAATTGTTATTAATTATAAAAATTAAATTAAAATTGTATTTTAATTTATAATATTAAAATTTTAATATTTTTGCTTGCTAAATTTTTTAGATTTTAAACACAGTATATAATACAGTATTAGTATATTATCTCAATAGCCCTCCCTGTGCCACCTCCCAGTCCCACCTCTCTGAAGCAACGTACAAAAATTATCGGTTAGTTTAGGTAAGTATTAGTTCGATTGAATGTAAATTAATTTAATAGTTAATGAATGAGGAGTTGTGTTTCAAAATAAGTTCGGGGTCAGTATCTTACCCCCTGATACCTTGAGAACTCCTATCAGTTCCATAGCCGGTGGTCAGAGTGGTGGTGTCGGTCTGGCCAGTGTCGACCGAACCAGCCGAGCCCTGCCAGAGTGGTGTAAACCCGGTCTCGACCATAGTTTCCGAATCAAATGAGGGAATGCTTTGGCTTTCAGTCATTTTGGGCTTCGACTTGAAGACAGTCCAAACGGAGCTCTTTCCGGACTGATGTTGACTGCTCTGGACTGTCGACGCGTCCTCGTCGTCCGAGTTGTTGTTCCGTTCGTCTTCGAACTCGGGAACTACCAGTGCGTGCTTTTCAGTCGGCACACTATCAAGATAATTTGTAATTACAATATGTTTTAATTAAGTATTACTACAGTTAATAATTCAACAAAATTCTAATTTTTAAAATTAAAGTTTTAATCTATTAATTGCGTCTCAGCTAATTGTTTTAACATGCTTATCTATGCAAGTAATTCTATACATCAATTAATTAATAATTAATGACACAAATAGGCAGAGATTCTAAATTAAAATTACTTAACTAAATAAATGTTTTTATAATTAACAGTTAGTTAAAGCATTAGTCGGTTATTAAAATAGCGACATAAATGCTTATTGTTTATTAAAGCTGTCTTGTCTTAACTAAATAAAATTTAAATTATTTCAAATTGGCATGTCGATTTCCCTATCTAATTATTCTGAATTAGCTGATTGTGCAAATTTTCGAAATATCTGTTTGGCTTAAATAAGAATCGAAATGCAAATAAACAAACAAAACAATGCAAACATTCAGACATTCAGACATTCAAACATTGAGACAATGAGACACTCACTGGTAAGCAGCGACTGAACCGCGATATGTCTTGACTTTGTGCGCAACGGCTGCCTCAGTGTACGGAAGTTTGATATCCGTTTCATCGAAATAGTTGTCTTTCATAAGTGGCGGCGGATCTGAGTTCAGAATATCGACGCCCAGGAACGACACCTTCACGTGCCGGTCGATTATCCAATTCAATTCGAAATCTTCGTCGTCGTCGCCAAACGGGTTGATCAGCTGTTCGCCTAACTGTGCCATTGAATGCATAACAATGTATTAATAAACTTGGCAATTTGACTTTTGCTTTATATTTGCATTGCAGTGACATTGCGTGCTTTATATTTGCTAATTAATTACCTTAAGCAAGCCCATATACAAAATAAATTGGAGCAATGTGAATATTGGAAAATAATATTCGCCGTATTGATGGACGATTAGTTTCTCATCATTACTGGGCGGATGAATGTGCTGTCGGCCCAGGAGTGAGGCCAAGAAGAATGCTTGTGTGGAAAGAGTCACTACCTTTTTGGGCGAAATAAGTTTAGAAAAAATATTAAACGTTTGACTTATTCTCGTTGTTTGGCTAAAAAGTGTGTTTGAACTTTCGTTAAGAATACTTTTGCTACTTATCAAGCATTGAATTCTTTGTGTCTTTATTTTTAGCCTATCATTGAATTGAAAGTTTTGAGTTATTTTTGTCGATTTATTTTCTATTTTTCTGATTTAAGATTAGATTTTATATTTTAACTTCGAAACAATTTTAATGCATTGAAAAATAAAACAATTAATCATTTTTTTAATTGGAGAATTCAGCAACTTTACAGTTGATTATAGATTCTAACCTATGCCAAATTTAAAGTTATAAAGCACAAATCAAGCAAGCTAAAATTAAAACAATTGGAACTAATATAAAACTAAAGCAATTATGGTAATATAAAATAAGAATTTATAGAAAAATTTTACTAATAATCTGATCAGATAGGGAGATCATAAATAAAATATGATATCAACTGAATAAATAAATTTAACTAGATTTAAACCGGATTTAAATTAAATTTAGTCCAAATTAAATTAATTGGATTAGAAGAAATTCTCAAAATTTTAAAATCAGAAAAATTTCTGGCTGATACTTTTTCTCAGTGTGTGATTACAATAATTGTATAACTAATGTGTATCAAAGTTGTAATACTCACTTGTGTATAAACCAATGGAATACTGACCCAATCGTAACTCCATAGTAACCCGCATTTTGACCGAAAGTCATTGAATTCCTATTACAAAACATTATATAAATTTTAATTTTAAAAATATTAATTTGATTATTTTTAAAGTTTTATTAATAGTAAAATTTATCTATATTAAATTTATTTATATTAGTTATATACAAATGTAATTTTTAAAATATTTTAATAATTTTCAAAAAATAATATTTGTATTAATATTTTAGTAATTATTTTTGATTATTAAACTGTATTGGTGTTTAAAATTTAAATAAATAATTCTTAATTAATCAAATAAAGTTTGTCCGAAATTCCAGAGCTTATGCAAACATCTGTTTATGTACTTAAGCTTATTATTCAATGATCTAAAGCAGAAGTGTATTGCAGTGAAGCGCTGACTAGACTTTTAATTGAAAAGTTTGAAAAATGTTTCGGATTAATTTATTTACTTTCCGGGTAACTACGTGTAAAGATTACGAGTTATGTATTAATTAAGATTAATGGATAATTAACATGTGTAATTATTATATTTATTTCTATTAATATATTAAACATTCTAAAATCTATCTTAAATCCGGATCTGTATTCACTGCAATTCAGTTATTTTCTTATTCTGTAAGTCTGACATTAAAAACAAATATTGAAACATGTACACTTAAAATCTAGAAACTAGCAAGTTAATATAAAACAAATCAAACTATGCTCGACCTCCATGATTAATTTCAAACCACCAGAATCGGTAATCCTGCATTCCGACTTGGCCTCCCTGAGCAGATTGACGAACCACGTGCAGGGAATCCAGAAAGTGTTAAACTCGTGCGATGGCACCGATGAGTACATCTCGAGCTCGGGTTTGGTCATAAATCCGGCCTCAATCAGGTGGTCCTTAGTGGGGAAGCGGCGCTTCACAGGTATGCTAATGGAGCGCAGGACGAGCACCAGGGTCAGATTCAAGTATCGCATAAGTGTACGCCTCAGTATACGACTCGTCTCATCAGAACCGGGCACATAGAGCGCGATTATGTTCATGAGTCTACATCCCGGCGCCAAATAGATTGATACACATTAAACAGTTGTCAACCCATATGCAGTTGACATACTTTTCCGCTCTTCATATCTGACATTTCATTTAATTATTTTTTGTTTTGTGTAAAAAGTTATGTTTAGTTTTAATAAATATTTTTTTCAAATTTCTGTTTAAATTCTTGTAAATTAGATCTAAAAAAATAATAATGCAATTTAATTGTAAATTCTATATTGCCTATAGTAGCTAGCTAATTTTTGTATTCCTTAACGTAATTGGTTTAAATTTAAAATTATACTAGGAATATAATTAGATTGTATTGAAAGAGTAGATTGTGCAATTTGTGCAATTAATGTGAGAGTTAACGCGGAATTCGGAATTAATGTCAAAAGTGATTGTTAGGCACATTAACTCACTTATCAGGCCATGGAATGGCAGTGTATTGTTGCCACCAACGGGTGGCTGTAAATGACACATAGAAGCCCAATATGAATGAAAGTGGAATTATTTCGACAAATCCCGAACAGAACAGCACTATTCGTTCGTAATATCTATATAATTGATATAAAATTTGATTTAAATTTAGTTTAAATTGATATAAGATTATTGTATAGACAATTATTTAATAAACATTAAAACTATATTTAAGTATTTATGTATAAAATGGAATTTAATTTGTAATTAAAATTATTATTAATAATTACTGTATTTGTATTAGAGTATTTTTAAAATTTTAGTTTGTTGCTTTTGCTGCTTAAACCAAATGTTAGGAATTGTTGAAATAATGAGTAAACTTGTGGTATAGAAAATAAACCTAAAAATAATCATTTTATAGACATTTGAATTTTTATGACACTTTTAGCTAAGTTTAACAATAATTAAAATCTTAGTTTTGGTTGCGATTCGATAAACACATATTTCTCGAAATCAACTTAAAATCTGAACTCTCAATGAGTTGTCTTCAGAAACCCGGAACCCATATATGATATGTGCTGTTGGGTTACGTGAAAAATGGGATCAATTGGCAAATATCCATAAAAATCATTTTAAGTCGCTTTTATCGAATTAAAACTTCAAATATGTGTTACAGAGAAACGCATAAACTTTTTGTCACATTTTTACTCACTATTCGATCGGCTTTTGTATTAATATAAACGTTTTGCCACAAAACGGGTTATTATTTTAGATTCAAACAAATTCTGCGGTATTTATAAATATACGATTCGAGTGAATGTTTGAACGGATTATATTAAAAACTATTTATTAAATAAACATTTAGTTTTGGAATAATAATTTATTTTCTAAGTAGCAGTTTCATATTTTAAACATAATATTATTGTATTATTTTAAAATCTAAAAATATATATAAATAAATATATATAATTTTAAAAAATATAGTTTTATATGAAGTTTACTAAAGAGTATAGAATTCATATAACATATTTAGTATAAATAACGCAATATTTATATATTAAAAAAATTCTCGATATATTGCAAAATCTACAATGCGCAAATTGTGCATTTGGCGTACAAACAAACAAAAGCAGTTTCTACTTGATATTTATGTTAGTAAGTTTATGCTTGAACAAACTTTTGTCATATTCTGTAAACTTATTAAACTTTTATATAATTCTATTTTTAATTAAACGAGAATTTTAGTTAAATTTTATTCAATATTTAATTTAAAACTACAAATGTTTTGATAAGAAATAGTTTAATTTTATTTTAAATTTACTTTTTATCTAAAATTTATAATCATACAAACAAAATATTTTTATTTATTATTTAGCTAATTTTTAAATCGTTTTTTTCAACTTAAATTTTAAAAAAATATTAATAATTAAAGTGGTTTTGGCTAATTAAATTTTGCGCAACTGGGAAAAGTTAGTCAAATGTTAAGCGTGTTTGCTGATTTTTTCAATTTTAAACTATACTAGACATTTGCTTTATTTTGGCTTAGTCATTTATGAAATATATTATTAATTTAAGACTAAAATAATAAAATTTTTAACATTTATTTCAATTTGATTAATAAAATAATTTTTTCGTTTAATATTTCAGATTTGAGTCAACAATTAGTTGATTTACAAATTAATTATTTATAAATACGTCCGTGACAAAAGGCTTTTTTGCAGTCGTAGTACCCTTCTAGATAAAAGGTCTAAAAATTTGCATTGTAATATTAAAAACCCATAATGACAAAACTTGAAATATCAATAATATTAATGTCAAAAAGTATAATATTAAAAATTGCGGTCTAAAATTACAATGCCAAAAATACAATAGTTAAAATTAGTAATTTTAATATTCATATCTTTTTCTAAAATATGACTTTACAATTTTCAACATTACAATATTTAAATTAATTAATATGTTTATTAAATTTACTACAAATTTTTAGCCTTTTTGTCTCACTAAAAAAAATGTTTTGTAATAGATTTGTTTATAAATATAGCATTAACAAATAGGCATTTATTAATACTTTAACCAGAAAATATTTCATTTAAACAAACCACTAATATATCAATACAAGTTTAATTTGTCAAATAACTTTACTTTTAACAATTTTAATTGTTTGACAAATTAAACTTGTATTAATAATTGTAACTTATATTTTATATGTGTTAATTGCGGTTTGCTAAAGTAAAATACTTTCTGGTTACGGTAAATGTCTATCTGTCAATGTCATATTTATAAATGATAGCGAGAGATTGATAATGTTTTAAAGTTAAAAATATTTGTTATTTTTTAGTCAACCTATTTCTGTAATGCTCTACAAAGTCAGTCTTAATTTATTAAACAATAATCTACTTGATTATCTTATTTAAAAATCAAATCAAAACAAATTTGCCAAAATGTACAATTAACCAACTCCAACTAGGTGCACTTGGCTTTTTTCCTTTAATATATTAATTAAGGTTATAGAAGATCGGCCAATTCAGAAGGGGATCTGGAGAAATTTTACAAAAAATATTGAGATAAAAAACCATGGGGTATCAGAAAAGAGATTTTTTCCAAAATGCTGAAAACCCCATATATTTATAATAAAATAATACCCAAATTAAATGAATTTAAACTAAATTTAATTTTTTTTCTAATATTAGCTTAAAAACCCAAAAGATTGCCGGAAAATCTTAGAGGGGGACATCTTTTTTGCAAACTAAATGCTAATGAATACTAATTTTTAAAATCAGGACATTTTTTCCTGATCCTACCTCCTAATTCTAAATATATAATTTATATTAAAAAAAAACAATAGCAATTTTGCAAAATATAATCAAATAAAAATTAATTATTTAAAATTAAATCTCAATTTAATTTAACTTAATTTTTATTAAATTAAAATATAATTTTAAACATTTATTAAAAATTAAATTTAAATCTAATAAAATTGAACTTAATTTACATTTTAGTATTTGTCATACAATTTTAATAATCTTGTATAGCTTTAAATTATAATTTTTAAAAAGTTTAATAAAAAAAATAATATTTTAATATTTAAAAATTTAAATATATAACAATGAAAATTAATCAAAATTATATAAATATTTTATTTTTAAAATTAAATAAATAATAAAAAACATAAATAACCAATCACTTTAAATTGTAATATTTTCTGTTTTTAATCTTTGTTTGTTATAATATTTTAAGAATTTATTATGCTAAAATAATAATGTCATAAGATTTTAAAACAAACTTGGAGCTTAGCCATTTTAAATTGTTATATCAAATATAATTCTACTGGAGATACAGTATAAAAGCCATTATTTGTTCATATTTTTAGATATCAAATAAAATTTTATACAAAGGTTAAACTTTGTTATCGGTTTAATGTATTAAATTTGCATAATATTGCAAGGTAATTTTTATACTATTTAGTTAATTTTATTAATTAAAATAAACTAATTGTATGCAAAATATTTTTAAGACAAAATAAATAATTTATTAAATAATCCAGATAAACGTATAATTTAATTGATAAAAAGTTGAATTATTTAACAAGCAAAAATTAAATTTTATCAATTTCTAAACAAGTAATATGTAATTTAAAATTTAATTTATTAAAGATAAGAATAATAATATTTATTTATTTAATACTTAACGCCTAAATATCTAAAACTATAACTTACTAAAATTTATTTGGATTTTAGACATATTATCTTTAAAATATTTTATGCTTAACTTAGCTTGTTTATTTGTGCTAAAATCCAATTATACTATCAGCTTGCAGAACCTAAATGTCTTAAAAATACGGGTAATTGATATTAGATCTAATTTAATAAAAGACTATATATTTGATAAAATTTAGACAAAAGATATAAATTTACAAAAATTATTAGAATTTTTTTAATGTCTAAAATATGCAATAAAGTTATTATTATTTTTTGCAATTTAACCCTGATTAAATAAACTTTAACCGATTTTAAACTAAATTATGTTAATTTAACAAAATTTAAACTGGATTTTGCTCTAATAAAAAATTTTTTGATTTTACACAAAAAACCCAAAAATTTTTAAGAGAGAAAAAGCTTTTGCAACATGACAAAATTCAGAGAATAATAAATAAAAATATTCAAAATCAGTGAAATTTTTGGCACATTTTCTTCAATCTCTGATTTATATTAAATAATAATTAAATATTTTTTAAAACCATAAAATAATTCTTATCTCAAATGCAATTATTTTTTAATTTTAATATTACGCATGCTTCTTTCCTCTTTAATAACTTAATATTTAAATATCAAACTATTCTGTAATTATTCTGCAAAGCTTAAATTAATTATAAGATAAAAAATAATTTATATAAAAAATTTTTATACATAATTTTTATAAAGTTTGTCAGCTTGTCAATAAATTATCTAAATTACTTTATATTATCTTTATTGTAGATAACTTTATAAATCATTTCTAAATCAAATCTATTTTTAAATTTAATTATATTTGTGTTAAATAATTCGTAAAAATTGCAAAATGCTTTACTAAAATAGTAACAGGGATAAGTTTAAGAATCTAATAAAAATAAGTGTAAAATAAAAGCTAAAAAACTTTATAGTTTTAAAAGAAATTCCAATCTATTAATACATTGAAAGATTTGCAATAAAAACTTTTAGTGAATATATTTATTTTGCAAAATTATTAACTAAAACAATGAATAAAATACATAATAAAATGTCAGCAAATTTTTTAAATAAACTTATTTAAAGAGTAGTTCAAAAATCTATTTATAAATTAATAAGTCAAACAATGGGTTTTTAAAGAATGGATTTTTTTTGACAAGCTATTCTAAATGACAAGCTTGTTTGACTATTTCTAATTTACAATGCATTTTATTAAGTGTATTTTCTAAAAAAAATAACTCAATAATTGCCATAAAAAAGAATCCTTGGCAGGAGAGCACCGGGATCTTAATATAGAGCCACAATTAGTTACAGTAGTTATATATATGAAATTTGATACAATTATATATATTTATATTTAGATAAAAGTTTGGAATTCTGTGTTTAGGAGCGTTTGCAGCGCTGTTTTGCAATGGCATTAAAAAATCTCTAATAAATTATTTAGATCTCAATTAAGAAGTCTTTTGTATTTAAACTAAATACGTCTATCAGAACAAAAAATTCGGATTATTTTGTTGTAAAATAGTAAATAAAATTAAAGCATTTAAATAAATAAACACTCTAAAACTTAATACGAATATACTTCCAAATTAGTTTTTTTAAACAAAGCATTTAAAAAACTTATTTGACTAAATAGATTTAAATAAATTAAGTAAATTTGCAAGCACAAATAAATGGGAAAAAAACTAATAATAAATTTTAAATACGAACCGTTTGTAATAATCCGACATAAGATAATCATATGAGAGAGCAATGATGACATAGAGTGTAATGAATAGAATCAACTCTTTGTAGAGAAGTTTCCAAATACTTCCTCTCCAGCGCCATAAGAGCCGGAAGAAGCCACCCGTGGATGAAGAGGCGACATCGTATTGATAACTGACAGTCATTATTGGGATTGACTTCGAGTATTGAACACAAGAATATTTATTTAAAGATTTGGCCTTTTTTTGTGTGCAATGAATCGGTTTTTAAGCAAATGGTAAAATTAGAAACAATTTATTTTTACTTTTAAAAAAATATAATTATCACAGAATATGAGAATTTTTTCCCGAATTTACGTTTTTGTTAATATTCTTAAATTTATTTTTGATATTAATATTGCAATCAATGCAATCGAAAGCATAAAAATTGTTGAATTTTTAGGTAAACTTTTGCCACAAATAAATATTTTGCATTTTCTAACTGTATTAACACGTATTTGAAAAATAATAGAAAAATTAGTTATTTAAATATACTTTAGTTTAAGATTCAAATGGTTTGTTGTGTATAGTATTTGCACTAAATTTTTAGTGCACTTCATATGTGAAGACTTGAGTCGTGAAGAGCACTCATATCATCGGTTTGAGCTGCAGTGCATTGCAAGAGCTGTTGATATTTTCACTTCAAAAATATATTTTCTCATCTGTCGCAGAAACAAACTTTTTTTTGGCTGTCTCTCCAGTGCCATCACATTTTTCCGGAGCACTAGTATGTCTCCTCCGTATTGATGCTAAAAATGCGTCTTCGCATCCCATTTCATCAGTTTTTCTCCTCTTATAGCAAACCTCTCTTTCCTTTCATATTCTTCTCTCGACTCTATATTTGTGTTTAATTATTTCAAACAATTATGTCGTTGTTCTCGACATAAGTTCAACAATTCTTTATTGATATTTCGATAATCGTTTAAATTTCTAGACTTTTGGAAATTTGCTTAAACTTTAGATTTTATTCTCCATTGAAATTATTGACTTGCTGAAGTATATATGATAGAAACATATTTATATATTTTCAACTAACGCTAAAAATTGGTTATCATTTAAACGTTTTATTTAATGTTTTTATTTTACATTTAATATTGTGTCAAAATGTTGATAAAAGAATATATACAGTATTTTTAAATTTTTTTACAATATTAACCAAAATCTATAGAAATTTATGCTTTTTATGTTTTTAGCAGGGATTGTGAAGGGGGGGGGATCAGGCAAAAATCCCCCCCTGATTTTGAAAATTTGGATTTATCCCCCCCCCCT
>JAQFXP010002685.1:0-14403 GCA_034693685.1 Belba bartosi | reverse complement strand
AATTAATATTAAGCAATATATGGACTACAATAACCGTATTTATTCAAATCAAGTATTAAATCAACGGCTTGTTGTTGGCCAGCAAGTGATTGTGGCAAAATATCAACATTAAGATCATATTTCAATCTAACATTTTGTCGTCTGCCATTCTCAGTTTCTTCATAGCGTTGAAACATCGGAATAGGTTTGCACTCAGTATTACAATTACCCACTTCTGGCAAATAATGCATTAATGGGTTGTAATCCCCGGCCGCGAAAAGGGGGAAATATTTTTGTAATAATGCTTTTGGAAGTGCTTTTCTAATACGTTTTAACGCCAATGGCTCCGGATAAGGCTTTCCTTTAATCACCTGGGTAACTACAGCTAGCAAATCTTCGTTTATAAAACAAAGATCACCAAATGTTGTTTGATATGCCTCTAAAACTGTGTAGTTTGTAAAGTGCACTGCCGGATTAAGTATGTTTCCTATATCGATCTTGCCAGTTATTGGATTAATGTTTGGCGCTTGGTTAATTGCAGCTGGGGTTAAATATAATGGATTATATAAACCCAATTTTAGTAGATTTGATACACCAGAATTATGCCATAGAGTAAATGTAAAACTATAAAAAATAGTAATTATTTAAATTAAATTACAACATGTTACTAATATAAATATTATTAAAATAATAATAATATGAAAGTGAGGTTTAAAGGATTAAACATAAATTTAAAATTAATTATAAATAATAATTTTTAAACTGTTATTAAAAGTCAACATACTCATTTGGAGCAGATGTAACACTTTGGTCGCCATACCAGCCGCCAATTGACATATGTGGTAAAAAATGAATGCCTAATAATGTTGGTTGGGTAAAATTAGGATTTTGTACTCCTGCAGTAAACACTTTAGGACCGTACCAAGGCGGTAAAGTGCCATCGTCATTCCATTGCCGACGCATACATCGAATCGTTTTTAGATTAGTATACATTCCATCGGAAACACAATAAGACGTCGAATAGTTTCCAGTTGTCCCGAAATAGTCCCATATTATTGATTGCACCGGATCTGCATAATCCACTTCAATATTCTAGGGCATTGGTCATTAATTATTAAGAGTTCAAAAGTGTTAGTTATATTGTTTTACAGCTTATTAAAAAATACAAAATAATATTTCTGAAAAAAAACTTATAGGCCTATCTCAGGCTTATTCAGTTATAATGTTTTTTATGTTTAATAAATAGTGAAATAGCTAACTAACACTTTTGAACTTTTATAACTGTAGACTACTGTTATTTGGTATCAAAAATAAATTTTAAATTTCTTGTTAAATTTTAAAACATTTTAAATAATTATTTTAAAAATAATTAAAAATATAAATATTAATAATAATAATTTTTAAGTATATAATTATACATACCCAACCCGGGAGATATAAATTTGGATTAAATTTTCTAATTTTATTTTCAAGTTGAAGATTAAGTAATTGATGAAATGGAATAAATTCAAACTTGTGTGATACTGGCCACCAATTGTCATGTACATTTGCTAAATATTCAATATCACCACGGCGATATAATTCTCGGATTATTTTTAACAATTCTACTCGTTCATTTTCAGGAATACATTTCCATTCTTTTCTAACACGTAACTTTTTACAAGGTGGTCTTACTGGTTTATAACTCGCCTCGGTTATATATTTGTTTTGAATATACTTTCGGGCGTTTTCAACATCTTCTTCCGTATACTTGGGTATTGAACAGCGTCTGTAGATATTGTCTGAACATTCATTTACATTGTTTACTATTAAAAGACAATAATTATATTAATAAAACATACATTGATTTAAAAGATTAATTACATTTTTTTTCTAACTGTTCTGTACTATTGATTTTATAAATAAAATTAATACTTATCGTAAGAAAAATTATGACTATTTTATTATAACACATTTTATGAAGTAAAATAAATTTTTAAACTTGCTGTAATTTATATAAAATCTTTTTTTTAAAAATTATGTTTTAATTTAATTTTAATTTATTTTTCAATTAGTTATTTTTAGTTTCAAATATAAACAGGGAGAATTTTTTTTACAAATTTTTGCCAAAATCCTAGCTAAATAATCAAGAGAAAAAAATTTTAAAAACGCTCAAAAACCTAATATATTTATAATAAATTTTTTTCTAATTTAACTGAATTTAAATCGGATTTAAATATTTGGCAGCCGGCAACAAATTGAGAAGGTACTAAATGGAAATAAATGCCAATTTTCAAAATAAAAAGGATTTTTGGTTGACTCTGAATAAAATACATATTTAATTTATTATTTTTTTATATTAATGTTTTTTAAATTAAAAGTTTTAATTTAAGTTCAATTAACTAATTTAAACATTTAACAAATTAAATAATTGTTTTATAGTTATTTTTAACGTAACACTAAGTAAAGATTAAAATAGTACAGCCAGATGGTTTTATTTTATTCAAACAGTTTGCAATCAACGTTTAATCAAATATTTATTTAACAAGGAAATGTACTCGTTCATAAAATTATTGGCCAATATTTATTTTTTTTAAATTATATTAAATTACTCTGTTAACATTAAGTTAAATTATTTCGGCAAATGAGTTGATTGAATATAAAAATTTATTAAATTAATAAATCAATTTAACGAAATCCAATTGAAATTTAATTTTTATATTTATTTCTATTGCATACGTAACAAATGTTTATTTTTATTGATTAAAAAAAACTTTTTTAATAAAAATTATTTGTTAATCAAAATCTTATATTTAATTAATTACGAGTTTAAACTTATATTTGTGTATGTCAATTTTATTTGTATTATATAAATATAAAAATTTTAAAAATAAATTTGCATCAAATTTGATATAAACAAAATTAAGCTTAAAATCGCAATCAGATAAATATAAGATTTTAAATTACAAATAGTTTATATTTATTATGTTATTATTAAAGCTTTAAAAAAGATATAAATTAAAAATTTTATTGTATGTCATCATTGAAAAAACAATTCAACTATTAAAATTAAATTACAATAAGATTTTGATAACCATATTGCAAACTTAAAAAATTATAGCAAAATAATAGAATTAAATTAATGTGCAAAATATATCCTAAAACAAAAATGAATCTAATTATATGTTAAATTCAAATTAGAATCTAAATTAAATCTAAATTATTTGCTTAAATATTAAATTAACTGAAAGTTATAAAAATTTATAAATAAATTACAAATTATTTATGAAATTAAATTTAATTTAAATAAACACACAATCAATGCGAATAAACAATCGTTAACCTGATGATCAAAACAAATTCAACATATCAATAATTTAAAATAAATATTTACAAATGAACAACTTTAGTAATTATTAATCTGTAATTAATTGGTAACTCTGGTCAACATTATTTAATACCCTTTATATCATTCTATTAATTATGTTGTTTGACCATAAATTAACTTTTATAATATTAAAATTTTATTTTATTTATAAAATTAATAATATTAAATTTTTTATTTTAAAAAAGTAATAAAACAAAAATTATACAAGTTTTTTAAATATACAGTAAATATTATTTTAATAAAATTATATTATTCAAATGTTTTATTAATTTTTTAATATTATCAAAAACAATTTGTAAATTTAGAAATTTTGATTAGTATAATTTATATATTTAAATGTCTGTGTTAACTAAAAATCTGTTTTTAACTATTTTAATTTATATTAATTTTTAAACAACTACACTTTAATACTTTTTAGTTTAATATACTTATAATTACTTAATACTGGAATAATATTCTAATTAATATTAAGCAATATATGGACTACAATAACCGTATTTATTCAAATCAAGTATTAAATCAACGGCTTGTTGTTGGCCAGCAAGTGATTGTGGCAAAATATCAACATTAAGATCATATTTCAATCTAACATTTTGTCGTCTGCCATTCTCAGTTTCTTCATAGCGTTGAAACATCGGAATAGGTTTGCACTCAGTATTACAATTACCCACTTCTGGCAAATAATGCACTAATAGGTTGTAATCCCCGGCCGCAAAAAGTGGGAAATATTTTTGTAATAATGTTTTTGGAAGTGCTTTTTAAATACGTTTTATAGCTAATGGCTCCGGATATGGCTTTCCTTAAATCAACTGGGTAATTATAGCTAGCAAATCTTCGTTTATAAAACAAAGATCACCAAATGTAACTTGGTATGTCTTTAAGATGGGGAAGTTCGTAAAATAAACTGCAGGATTAAGTATGTTTCCTATATCAAGCTTGCCAGTTATTGGATTAATGTTTGGTGCTTGATTAATTGCTGCTGATGTTAAATATAATGGATTATATAAACCCAATTTTAGTAGAAGTGATGCACCAGAATTATGCCATAAAAAGAATGTAAAACTATAAAAAATAGTAATTATTTAAATTAAATTATAACATGTTACTAATATAAATATTATTAAAATAATAGTGATGTGAAAGTAAAAATTAAAGGATTAAAAATAATTTTAAAATTAATTTTAAATAATAATTTTTAATATGTTAGTAAAAATCAACATACTCATTTGGAGCAGATGTAACACTTTGGTCGCCATACCAACCGCCAATTGACATATGTGATAAAAAATGAGTGCCCGATAATGATAGTTGGCTAAAATTAGGATTTTGTACTCATGCAGTAAACACTTCAGGGCCGAACCAAGGTGGCAAAGTACCATCCTCATTCCATTGCCGTCGCATACATCGAACCATTTTTAGATTAGTATACATTCCATCGGAAACACAATAAGACGTCGAATAGTTTCCAGTTGTCCCGAAATAGTCCCATAGTATTGATTGCACCGGATTTGCATAATCCACTTCAATAATCTAGTGTGTTAAAAATAAATTTTAAATTTCTTGTTAAATTTTAAAACAATTTAAATAATTATTTTAAAAAGAAATAAACATATAAACATTAACAAATTTTTAAAATTTAGTTATACATACTCAACCCGGGAGATATAAATTTGGATTAAATTTTCTAATTTTATTTTCAAGTTGAAGATTAAATAATTGATGAAATGGAATAAATTCAAACTTGTGTGATACTGGCCACCAATTGTCATGTACATTTGCTAGATACTCAATATCACCACGGCGATATAATTCTCGCAGAATTTTCAGCAATTCTACTCGTTCATTTTCTGGCATACATTTCCAATCTCTTCTTACTTGTAACTTTTTACAAGGTGGTCTTACTGGTTTATAACTAGCCTCGGTCATATATTTGTTTTGGATATACTTTCGGGCATTTTCTACATCTTCTTCCGTATACTTGGGTATTGCACAGCGTTTATATGATAGATATTGTCTGAACATTTATCCTTGTTTACTATTAAAATAGAATAATTATATTAATAAAACATACATTAATTTAAAAGTTTAATTACATTTTCTTTCTAACTCTTCAGTTGTATTGATTTTATAAATAAAACCAATACTTATTGTTAGAAAAATTATGACTATTTTGTTAGAACACATTATGTTAAATGAAAGTATTTTTTAAACTTGCTGTAATTTATTTAAAATTTAAAAAAAAATTGCATTATATAATTTAATTTTAATTACTTAATTTATTTTTGTTTAATTATGTATTTTAATGTTTTATTACTAGGCATGTGAAAAAAGGATATTTTTGTAGTCATAATACTCACCTAAACAATAAGCTTAAAAGTTTTAGTAATATTTATTAAAAAAAATTATAACATCTAACATAATAATATTATAATATTAATGTTGAAAAATGTAATGTCAAAAATAATATTGTCAAATATTTTTAATTTCTACTTTTCTATTTTTATTATTACATATTTTTAATCTATTTATAATAAAATTTTTTTTAATTTAGCTGAATTTAAATCTAAATCAAATCTTCAGCGGTCGGCAAAGAATTGAGAGGGCACTTTGTGTACCAAATGTTAGTCGGGATAAATGACAATTTTGAAAATTAAAAGAATTTTTGGTTGATCTCTAAATAAAACACATATTTAATTTATTATCTTTTTATATTAGTGTTTTTTAAATTACAAGTTTTAATTTAAGTTCAATATACATATAACAAATTAAATAATTGTTTTATAGTTATTTTCAGAGTTAGGATATTTCAGTTAAAATGACTAAAATCGGTCGGGAATCGAGAGGTTAAAACGTGAAAAGTCGAGAATAAAATCGGGAATTAAAAATACATTTTAATATAACAATTTTTACAAGAAAATGTTAAATATATCTCCAAGAATAATATTTTAAGTCACATTAGTTTAAAAACGATTTAAATTGAATAATTATTAGCAGTTTTGCATAAAGTTAGGCATTTTTAAAATTAATTAATAAATAGTAAAATGCTATTTAATTTTAGTGTATTAAAAAATTGAATTGAGCTAATTAGTAAAATTTAGTCTGACACTATATGGAGTAAAAGTTTATTTGTATAATTCGTGTCGTACTCTCAATTAATTTGTTTACTTTTAAATTCAAGAATAAAAATAATTCAGACTCGCACATCATTATGACATATTATGAAATATCAAATATAGACAATTAACATTTTATAATTAGATTATATTATTATTGAAATTCAAATTAAACATTCTTTTATCAATAAACTTTAAAATAAATTTATTATTTAAGTTGAAATTTATTTGATTAGCAATAGATTTTATGTAATTCTTAGAGCTCTCACTGTTTAATTTGAATTTCAATAATAATATAAGTTAATTATAAAATGTTTTAAAGTTTAAATGATTTTTTGTAATTATAATTGTCTATATTTAATATCACATGATATGCCATGATGATGTTTTAAATTTCAGTTATCTTATTAATAGTTTTATATACCTCTCTTCATTTTAATTTGTAATAATTTGTACTAATAAATAGTTATTTTATTTTAAATCGGGAATTCCCGAAATATCCTAACTCTGGTTATTTTTATTGTAAAACTAGGCAAAGATTGAAATGGTATAGCCAGGTGGTTTTATTTTATTCAAACTGTTTGCAATCAAAGTTTACTCAAATATTTGTTTAACAATGAATTGTCCTCGTTCAAAGAATTATTGGCCAATATTTATTTTCTTAAAATTAAATTAATTTAATCTGTTAACATTAAGTTAAATTAATTTTTTTTAATTTAACGAAATCCTATTGCAATTTAATTTTTATATTTAATTTTATTGCTTACGCAACAAATATTTATTTTTAATATTTTAAAAACTTTTTAAATAAAAAATATTTGTTAATTAAAGTCTTATATTTATTTGATTACGAGTTTAAAATTATATATGTGTTATTAGTTAAGCTTTAAAAATGATATAAATAAAAAATTTTATTGTATGTGATCATTAAAAAAACAATTTAAATATTAAAATTAAATTACAATAAGATTTTGATAACCTTATTGCAATCTTAGAAAATTATAGCAAAATAATTAAATCAAAATAATGTGCAAAATATATCCTGAAACAAAATTAAATCTAATTATAAGTTAAATTTAAATTAGAATCTAAATTATATCTAAATTATTTGTTTAAATATTGAATTACTTGAAAGTTATAAAAATTTATAAATAAATTACAAGTTATTTATGAAATTAAATTTAATTTAAATAAACACACGATTTATGCAAATAAACAACCGTTAATCAGATGATCAGGACAAAAACAACATATTAAAATTTTAACATAAATTTTTAGGAATAGACATCTTTGGTTATAGGCAACATTATTTAATACCCTTTCTATTATGCTATTGATTATGTTTTTTGATCATAATTTGAATTTTTTTAATATTATAATTCGATTTTATTTAAGAAATTACTAATATTAAATATTTTATTTTAAAAAAAAGTAATAAAACAAATTTATGTAAGTTGTTTGAAAATAAATCTAATTTTATAAAATTATATTAATCAAATGTTTTAAAAAATAACGTATGTTTAAAAAAATTTAAATTAGTTAATTGAACTTAAAATAAAACATGTAATATTTATATTAAAAAAATATAAATTTAAACCAATTAAAAACATAAATTTAGTAATACAGTCAAAACAATGTTTTAGTGAACTAACCCGGGCAGGCAAAATAAACTCAGTTTATTAAAGCGAATACTTCATAAAAACGGAAAAATTAAAAAAATTAATTAAAAAGCATAATAATATTTTGATTAATTAAAATGCAATAATCAAACAAATTTATTTGTAAATTAAAATTTTTTTTGCTTGTTTTAAGTTTTAAAATGTTTTTCTCTAAGTAAACTTAGAACATTTAAATTTTTTATTAGTTCTTAATACAAAGTTTTATAAAAATGATACACTTTTTACATTAAAGTCTATAGAAATGGTTTTGTTTCAGAAAATACTTCATAAAAACAAAATGTTCACAAAAACAGTGGTTTGACTTTATGTGTTTTACTGTAGATTAAATTGTTATACAAGTTTAAAAATATTGCTAAAAGAGAACTATTGTTTAATGAGATTAAAAAAACCTGCATTTATATTTGGCTCTCATTGTAACATTTTAAAATAAAAAATAAGCGTTTAATGTGTTTCCACTGTTTATCGACTAGCTAATATAAAATATAAATATATTTTTTAATTTTTATTTATTTTAATAATTTTACTCATTATAATTAATTAAAAAGTATACTTAATAACAATTATATTAATTGATAATATTAAAAATTAATTTAAATATCATATATTAAAATATAAATATATAATAACAAAAATGTTAAAATGTAACATCGTACAATGTTAATTTATTAATTTGACATAAATTTACATAAACTTTTATATTAAATAAAATAAGAAATCAAAAAGGTTGGAAACTTTAGAAGAAATAAAAGGAAGGATTTTTTAAAAAATTAATGTCCAAAAACCTAGAAGAGAAATATTATAGAAGGGATTTTTTTTCCAAAAATGCTAAATAAACCTATACATTTCTATACAAAGTTTAAAAAAGCATCTTCTAAAGGAGCCCACTAACGCGGACCAAAAGCTAGTGAAAATAAATCTAATTTACAAAATCAGAATAAAATACTGTATATAATAATAGCAAAATATGCATTAATAAACTTTTGTTAATTTAAAATATTTGGAATATTAAGCAATATATGGACTACAATAACCATATTTATTTAAATCGAGTATTAAATCAACTGCTTGTTGTTGACCATTTTGTACTTGAGGGAAAACATTAACACCAAGATCATATTGAAATCTAACAATCTGACGTCTTTGAAACATCGGAATAGATTTGCACTCAGTATTACAATTACCCACTTCTGGCAAAAAATGCATAATTGGCTTGTAATCCCCGGCCGCGAAAATTGGAAAATATTTTTGAAATAACTCTTTCGGAAGTGCTTTACGAAGACGTTTCAGCGCCAATGGCTCTGAATAAGGTTTTCCTTTAATCAACTGGGTAACTTTATCTAACAGATCTTCGTTTATAAAACACAGATCACCAAAAGTAACTTGGAAGGTTTCCAAAACTGTGTAGTTTGTAAAATAAACCGACGGATTAAGTATGTTACCAATTTCACTCTCTCCAGTTATAGGATTTATATTTAGTGCTTGGTTAAGATATGCTAGGGTTAATAATATTGGATTATATAAACACAATCTTACTACAGATGATACGCCAAGATTATGCCAAAAATAAAATGTAAAACTAATTGATAATAATAATAATTAGTTTTAGGATAACTACAACATGTTGTCAATATAAAAATTATAAAATAATAACAATTTTAAAAAATTATAAATTGTTTATTTTAAATGTTATTAAAAATCAACATACTCATTAGGTGCAGATAATATACTTATGTCTCCATACCAGCCCCCAACTGACAAATGAGGCAAAAAATGGATGCCCAAAAATGTAAGCAGGTTAAAATTTGGATCTTGTAATCCTGACGTAAATATTTCGGGGCTGTACCAAGGTGTTAAAGTGCCATGCTCATTCCATTGCCGACGCATACATCGAACCAATTTTAGATTAGTATACATTCCATCGGAAACACAATAAGACGTCGAATAGTTTCCAGTTGTCCCGAAATAGTCCCATAGTATCGATTGCTCAGGTTTTGCAAAATCTATCTCGATATTCTAATATATTAAAAATAATTTAATTTAATAAATTAAAAAATATTTTAGAAATGTATTTTTTAATTTACTAATATTAACATAAATTATATTAAATATATAATTTAACTTGCCCAACTCGGAAGATGTAGATTTGGATTAAATTTTTTAATTTTATTTTCAATTGCGAGATTGAGTAGTTGATGAAATGAAACAAATTCAATTTTGTGCGCTACTGCCCACCAATTATCATGTAAATTGGCTAGATACTCAATATTACCACGACGATATAATTCTCGCAGTATTTTTAGCAATTCAACTCGTTCATTTTTTGGCATACATTTTCAATCTCTTCTAACTTGTAACTTTTTGCAAGGTGGTTTTATTGGTTTATAACTAGCCTCGGTCATATACTTGTTTTGAATATACTTTCGGTCGTTTTCTACATCCACTTCCGTCCACTTAGGTATTGAACAGCGTTTGTAGATATTGTTTGAACATTCATTTACATTTTTTACTATAAAACAACAACAATTATATTAATATAAAAATACATTAATTCTAAATTTTTCTTACATTTCTTATCTATCTGTTCAATGCTATTGATTTTATAAATAAAACTAATACTTATTGTTAAATAAATTATAAATACTTTGTTAAGATACATTATTTGTAAATAAATATTAACAGTTTTATTTTTTCAATTTGCTTAAATTTATATTTAAAAATATTTTTTTGCATGTTTTAATTTAAGTTCAATTAACTATTTAAAATATTTTACACATATGTTGTATTTTTAGACATTTGTATAATATATTTTTATAAAAACAATAATTACATTAATGCAACAAACAAAAATTAAAAATTTTTATTACATTTCTTGTTTGCTGCAATTTAATAATTATATTTAAAAAAATACAAAAAATTTTGTAAACTCGCTTGGAGGACCAGTTAAAAAACTTCCTTATTTTTAGTAGATTGTTCAAAAAACATTTACGAGAATTTAATTGGGGACGGGGGTTAAATTAATTTTTAAAAATTGTAATTTTGACCAAATTCCCATTGAAATCAGAACTTTAATATTAAATAACTTAAAAACTAAATTTTTTTTAAATATGGTTTTAACGGCAAAAAGTTGTATTTTGATGAGATCTATAATAATAATATAATGAATCCTGCTTAAAAAATGCCAATAAAAGTTCTTTATATTTTAATAACAAAATCTATAAAAGTGGTGATATAAAATAGCTATCTTAATTTTTTCAAAATTAAAATTATAATTAAATAAATTACAATTGAAGTTAAATCGAAAATTATTTTTGATGTTACTTTTGGTAATATAACATAACTTTACTAGTGGATGCGTTAATTGGTTGATTTTAACAAGTAGCTGTTTTCTAAGCTAATCAGTGAGCATTCATTGATAGAAAAAGGCCATACATTTATTGCTTTTCATAATGTATATGTGTAAACACTTAAACATAATATTTTTTAAATACAAAAATTATGTTTTTTTAACATAGATTTTTAAAATTGTGCAAAACTGATAATAAACAAATACTACTATGCAATTATAAGTTTATATTTATTTTTAAAATGCTACAATCTATTAAGCAATATATGGACTACAATAACCGTATTTATTCAAATCAAGTATCAAATCGATCGCATACTGTTGATTCTCAAGTACTATTGGCAGAACATTAAGACCAAGATCATATCTCAATCTATCATTCTGTTGTCTGCCATTCTCCGTGTCTTCATATCGTAAATACATTGGAATAGGTTTGCACTCAGTATTACAATTACCCACTTCTGGCAAAGAATGTATTAATGGGTTGTAATCCCCGGCCGCGAAAATTGAAAAATATTTTTGTAACAACTCTTTTGGAAGAGCTTTTCGAAGCCGTTGCAACGCGATTGGCTCTGGATATGGTTTTCCTTTAATCACCTGGATAACTTTAGCTAACATTTTTTCGGATATAATACATAGATCGCCAAACGTAATCTGGTACGCATCGAGGATTGTATAGTTAGTAAAATGAACAACCGGGTAGAGTATGTTTTCTATTTGAAACTCCCCAGTTATAGGATTTAAACCTAACGTTGTGTTTATTTGTACTGGAGTTAAATATGCTAAATTATATAAACCCACTTGTTGTAGAGTTAATATGCCAAAATTATGCCATAGAAAAAATGTAAAACTAATTTAAATTTAAAAAATTAATTTGAGCAAATTATAACAAATTACTAATTTAAAAATTATTAAAATAATAGCAAAATGTATAAATAGAATGAATAAATTATTATTACTTTTTTTTATTTTTAAATTTTATAAATTAACATACTCATTTGGTGCAGAAGGAATACTATGGTCGCCATACCAACCGCCAATTGAAAAATGTATCAAAAAGTGAGTGCCAAGTAAAGCAAGAAAATTAAAAGTAGGGCCTTGTAATGCTGCTGTCAGCAATTCAGGACTGTACCAAGGTAGCATTGTACCATCCTCATTTCACTGCCGACGCATACATCGAACCGTTTTTAGATTAGTAAACATTCCATCGAAAACACAATAAGACGTCGAATAGTTTCCAGTTGTCCCGAAATAGTCCCATAGTATTGATCGCTCCGGTTGTGCAAAATCTACCTCAGGATCCTAGTTTATCAAAAATAAATTAATTTGTTAAGTTTTAAAGTATTAAAAAAATATTTTTTTAGATTTAAACATATAACTAATATATATTTTAAGAATGCTTATTTATATATTTGTGTCAATGAAGTCATCAACCAATATTTCAACTGATGATGCAAGAATTTTATTAGAATTTAAACAACGCAAAAGCTTTCAATTCAGGCTTAAAATCAAAATATGTAGAACTGAAAGAGTAAATCAATATAAATGGAGGAAATAATTTTAAAGTAAAGTTATATCGATAATAATGTTCTAACGACAATAATAGTACATAAGCTATTTACATTATCAATTAATAAAAATATATAAATTTTAATTTGTGCGCTAATATAACGATACATCGATATAACTTTACGCTAAAAATATTTTCTTCATTTATTTTGATTTACTCGTTCAGTCTCATATATGTTTTAGTATTGGTTTTGTTTTTGAATTTATAGTATTGTTTTACTTTAAATTGCCTTGAAAAAAGCGAGAGCGGGCATTCTCCTCTAGTAATTTATATATTATTATTAATAGAATTTTAAAGCATAACTATACTAACCCAACCGGGAAGATATAAATTTGGATTAAATTTTCTAATTCTATTTTCCAACGCAAGATTAAGATATTGATGAAATGAAATAAATTCAATTTTGTGCGCAACGCTCCACCAATTGTCATGTACATTTGCTAAATACTCAATATCATCACGGCGATATAATTCTCGCAGTATTTTTAGCAATTTAACTCGTTCATTTTTGGGCATACATTTCCATGCTTTTCTAACAAGTAACTTTTTACAAGGAGGTTTTGTTGGTTTATATGCTGCCTTAGGGCATTTTCTACATCTTCTTTCGTATACTTGGGTATTGCACAGCGTTTGTAGATATTGTTTGAACATTCATCCTTGCTCACTTAAAAAACAATAATTATATTAATACAAAATAGCTTAATTTTAAAGTTTTATTATATTTTTTTTCTCGTTGTTCAGTACTATTGACTTTATAAATAAAACCAATACTTATTGTCAAAAAATTTATATTTATTTTTTTAAACCTCATTATATGAAATAAATTATTACTATTATTTAAATTAATATATTTCCTTCAATTTATATAAATTTTTAAAATAAACTAACATATTTTAATTTAAGTTTAATTAACTAATTTAAGTTTTATTAAACATGTGTTATTAATATTTTTATAAAATTATTATTACAGAAAATAATTATATTAATATAGCATAGATAAATTTTAAAGTTTTATTAAATTTTGTTTAACTGTACACTTGGCATAGCGTTTAATTTAAAAAGTTTCTTCAATTATAGTATAATTATATGTTAGCAGTATAGGGTGTATGCACTTGCATTCCAAGATGGCGGACACTGCACAACAGTACGAGGCTATTTTTGGATGACGCAAACCTAACCCAACTTTTTTCTCACAAATGACGTACTTTATGGAGGGGGGCTTTGCCACCTGGTGCCCCCTGAATTACCCGACGTACTTTATGTCAAGACCCAAAGTCCAAGATGGCGGACACTGCACTACAGTGCAAGGCCTTTTTTAAGACGTACTTTATGGAAAGGGCGGGTACCACGTT
>JAQFXP010002684.1:0-14404 GCA_034693685.1 Belba bartosi | reverse complement strand
TTCAGTCATTAATAGTAAGTCAAATAAAATTCTTGATAAATAATTTTTAACTTTTAACCTAGCTACTTAGTCTAGACATTTAATTAATGTTATGCATTTATAAATATTTAAATTAAAAATTAAATTAATTAGATTTTCACATAAATGCACACAAACTTTGAAATTAAAGAATTAACTTATTAAATTAAGTGTTTAATCACTTTAAATTAAAAAAATTTTCAATGTATATTTTCAATATCTAATTTAATTTAAATCAATTGCATAAAATTTTAAGCTAGATACAATCAATGTTTGTAAACATTAGTAAACGCCAAATATTAATTTACCTTGCAACTTAGGCCCACGCCCGGCTCCGAAAGGAAGAGTTCGCCCGACTTCTCGAAGAACACGCCCAGATTGTCAACGAAATCAACCGAGCTGAGACTAGTCTATTGTGATTCTGTGTGTGCGGCCCAACCCAAACATACCAGAGCTCTAACCAAAAAAAATTACCCCCTCCCCCCCCCCCAAACTACCTTTCCTACTCTCGACTCTAACAAAAGTCGAATTTCGAATCACTAGTTCAGGCATTCAGTTGCAGAACAAGAATTAAAATTTAATTTTGATTTTTAACTCAATTTTGATTTCAAAACAAAAAACATTTTTTTTGTGATTTATATATAAATATATAATTATTATTATTATGTCTTTTTGAGAGTTTATTATTATATATATAATAATACTTTTGTCAGTCAAGTCAGTCAAGTAATTAAAAGTCTTTTTAAAAATAAATTCCGAAATAAATTGTTTTTTATCTCATATTTCGTTAATCTCTTAAAAGAAAATTTTTTAATTTTTTGTGTATTTTTGGCCCTATTTTTGTGTAAATTTTAATTTAATTAATGATATAAATATATAGATATATATATATATAAGTTATTATAAGATCAAACAAATCCAGATATAAAATAAATATTAAAAATGTTAATAAAAAAAACGTTTTATACATAAAACAAAAGCTTATATTAAAAAATACAACAAAAAAAGCAATTCATATATTCTGTACTATTGTATAAGTTTTTGCCTCTTTTTTAATTGTAAACTATTTTTCATTTTAATTATTAGATTAAAAATTAAATGTAATTTCAATTTAAAGTCAAAAAAAAATAATTATCTGAAGTATTTTATTATAAACTAAAAATCGAAACTATTATCAGAAAAAACGACAATTAAAACCACAAAAAGCGATATTTGAGTCGAATCTAACAAAAAAATATTCGATACAATTGGCGAAGTCATACGAATTGCTATTACAAACACATATCGGGATTAAAAACGCTTAAAACCAAATAATAAAATACTATAAAAAAATCAATCGTTTCTTAAAGAATATTCTCGTTTTTCAAAGAATAACATCAAAAAAAAACTTATCGAACGTATAGTATAGCACAAGAATAGGGGAAACGCATAACAGCGGAAGAAAAATCAATTCTTATCGTCACATCTATCCATCAAATGCCCCGAAAAATGCAATAAATTATTTGAAACGATAAAAATGAGCCAAAAATATAGATAGAAAAGCGAGAAAAGAAAACTCTATAAATAAAATCTAAAATCAATTCGAGAATCTAATCGCTTGAATCGATCAAAGTCTGAATTTTTTTTTGCTTTTTTTTTGGTAAAGTACACAAAAATAACTTTAAATTTATCAATTGTTAGACATTGGGGAAATTAATAGCTAGTTTAAATTTTGAAGATTTCACCGAATCAGACACTAAAAGAGACAAATATTTGTACTAAACTTTTACCAAATATCAATCAATTGGTTTACAAGCGAGCGATTCAAGTGTTAAAGTCATCAATAATTGTCTTAATATCGGTTTCATTACTAATAAATCATAAGAAATATATTCAAAAAATTTTAGATTTAGTTTAAATTCGATTTTAATAATCAATTCGGCGTTAAATTCAAAACTACATTAAATAAATAAAATTAATTAAACTCAAAACTAAACTAAAGCGTCAAACCTAACAATTTGTTCAAACTGAAACAAATAATTAAACTAAGAATGTCTAATCTAAAATTAATTTTAGCACCAGTAACAATAAAAAATCAATTTATATTCAATTAGTCGAGCATGTGACAATTTGATTAGAACGACAAAATGAGACTCGCATAGATATTAGCTTTCAACAAGACAAAAAAAATAATAACCCAGTGTCTCGTTTGTTTTTGCGCATACTTAATTATAACCATTATTTATTCAGCATACTGACAATTGCATTAGAAAAACTGTCACGCTTCTAACCTCTTTTTTTGGCCTGCTCTTGTCGAACAAGTGTTCAAATTGGAGAATAAATATTTAAATAAGATGCTTTCATGTAAATCGAGTATTGGCTGCTGAAAAAGTGGCTTACTAATGTCTGTAGGGATAGCCAAGTTCAAATGTCTTAGAGAATATTAATAGCAGTCAACCTTTGTCTCATCCTTAATTTAAATTTAGCCAATTTATCTAGATTAAATTAGATATAAAACAAGATTGTTTCCAATTTAATCAAAAATTACGCCTTTTTACCCGAAAACGGCAAACTTAGACCAAGTCTTGTTTTAACTAAAATGTTTCAACCTGGTCATCACTACATCTTGTACATGTCAAAATGAACTAGGTTATTCACATACAACTATTTTGCATTTAAATGCTTAAAATGTCTATTTTATAGACACTTTTTAGCCGACAAGTCGATAAAAATAATCTTAAAATTAGAATTTGATGAGTTTTTTTCGAATAAATAAATAAATATGCAAATATTTGCTTACAAATACTGGCTTTATCAAATTTGCTGCCTTTTTCTTAACTTGATTATTTTTTTTAGTTCATTATTTAGTTAGATAACACAATTAATTCAAATAAAACTCATCTAAAAGTTATAATTTGCATAAAAATCCAATTATTTAATGTCAAAAACTTTGACTTAATTTTCAAAATTCATTCCTTATCTGAATGCAAACAAAACATAATTTGAAATATCTCTCAATTTTTAATCAAATAAAACATCAAATCTTTTTCCAACAAATTATTAAATGATTTCAAAACACAAATAATTGACACAAAATGAGCGGAAAATACAAAAATCAAATCAAAATCTGAAAATCAAGTAATTATAAGAAATGAAAAATTTAATTACAGAAAAATCGAAAATTGTATTTAAATTTGAAAAAAATAAATGAATGGAAACAAAAGCACAAAAAACACAAAATTCTTAACTCAATAATCAAAACAGAAAAAAAAGTTAAGAATATATTTAAAATAAAAATATGAATCAAATATCGACACAAAAAATAAGATTCAAATCAAATACAATATTCAAAAGAGAAAAAGAACTGAAAATCAAATCAAAACTATTATTATTAAAGAAAAAAAACTATTACTCATAAAAAACCATTGGAATACAAGAATAGAGAATAGTATCAAAAGTATACTTAAGTTTCGAATAAAGAAGAAAAAAATCACAAAAATCTCAATCAATACAGAACTGATTCGCGCACTCAGTCGTCATCGGAATCCAAGTCGAATATCTGTGCGTCCTCTTCATCGATGCCATCCTCGGCCTGTCGTTTGAAGTGTTCGAGTTTGTGTCTCTCGTTCTTCTCGATCTTCAGATTCTTACTGAAATCACTGACCGCATCCATGTGCTCATAGCCCAGTAGATGACTCCTAATGTCTTGACTCGTATATGACGTAAATTTACATAATTTGCATTTAGTTGGCGTCGACTTAGAGCTAAACAACAAAAAACAACAAATTTTATCAATGATTTCAATCAAATCTATCACAAAATAAATCAAAAGCGCAATTGGCGCCGCCCGGGAACACTTACCCGCTCTGGACTAGCTTGAGCTGCTCCAGATTCTCCTTAACGTCGTTAAACCAGTCGTACTTCTGAAGCGCTATTTGTTCGCAAAGCGGCAGTAATTCGGCGTTGAGTTCGGCTTCGGTTTTGTTTAGACCCGAATTCACGTCATTCACCGTAATATCACTCCACCTATAACTCGGGTAGTATTGATCGGTGTCGACAACGCGGCGCCGCCGGTCGAGCAGTTCGATCACATTCCGCCTAATAGTGCGCTGTTTGATGACGAGTGAGCCCTCGGTGAAATCCCGGAGTTCTTCACTGCTCTTCAACAAAGAGCTGATGTGATATCGAATGACATTTATTTTGATCATATCGTCGCGAGTGATGTCGGCGTCAAATGGTATCTAATCGGCAAAAGAAAAACACAAATATGTCGACAAATTGACATAATATGCAAACAAAACACAAATAGATTCGAAAAACAATTTAAACAATTACCTCAATGTCATACTCGGGATCGTAAGCCTTTAGCGAACTCTTATTGTAGCCAATGCCACAAATGGCGCCAATGTATTGGTGCCGTTCTTTGTCGGCTCGGAGTTGGACTCTGGGCGCGAACAACAGCGCCATAATTGCCGGAAAGCCGCGAATATTTGGCATTAATGTCGTGTTTCTCAGCGCTATATTACCGGATGCTTGGCTCAGACCAACACTCGACGCCACGAGCAGTCGTGTGTGTCGGGACAGATAGTCCGGCTCCAGTACGACACAGTTAACCGAATCGCGTTCAATACGGGCCGCCCGATTGGACTGTTGACGCGACAGACCCGTGAACTTACACTACAATTAGAAAAAATTAAAAAATCAATTAAAATAATTCTTCAATCAATTAAATGCCAATTAAATCACAAAAAAAAATTAAAAATATTCAAAAACTCTGACTTCAAGTGGACTTTCGGGGCCTTTAATTGTGAACTTATCGTGAGATCGAATCATTTGGTTCCTCTCGAGCGGATTGAATTCGATTTCAAGCTATGAAACAAATAATATAAAAATCCAAAAAACAAACTTCAAAAGCAAACCAAACCTCAATCACATCATCGGGATTGTAGACACCCTTTTGGTCCTGTCGTTCGAGTCTGAGCGCGCTATCGGTGGGCCGACTGTTTTGCAACTCCCGGCGCCTGTGCTCGTGATTGAGCCGCGACTGCAGAGTCTCCTCCGACTTATAGGCGTAGCCGATGCTGACCAGTAAGTCATTGAATGACTCATCTCTTTGCACAACATTATAGAGTTCGAGTCGAACGACTCGATTCACTACTGAAAAGATTTTGGCTAAAAAGCAAATAAAATACAAAAATTTAAATAAAAATATATTTCAAACAAGAATTCTATAGAAAAAACAAGATTTTAATCAACAAAAATCGGCCGCAAATACCAGTAAACAGTTTCTCATTCTTTTTCTGTGAACTTTCATCACTTTTTGGAAACGCAAACGCTTTGAAGTAATCGATCGACTTCTTAGACCAACTGCTGTCGAAACAGGCGATTGGCGACGGATTAACGCACGAAAGGCTACATTTGAAGGCTAGGGGCGGGATCTCGATCAGGCGTTGATCGACTCGAGCATTGATTTGCGATAATTTACTAAAATCCTCAACAATTTGAGTGAAGCCAAAATCAATAAAAAATATTTGAACCTAAAAATCAAACAAAAAAACATTAAAAACAAATTCGATTCAGACAAACCAAATCGAGACAAACCCTATCGACTTCTTTGGTCGGATGTTTGTACTCAATATTGTCAATGCGAGCCCTGCCGTACATCTGAGAGCGGCTGTTATCTAAATAAGCGGCGATAACATAGTCGCCAATCTGTGCCATCTCGGGGTGAAATTTATACGTTTCGCTATAACTAATAATATTCGACATCTCTTGTATCATATCTTCAGTCATTTTGTGCGCGTATTGGCAGTAAAAGTTGGTCGGATTGTCGATATGAGTGATTCGAATAGACATTTCGGCGCAGTCGAGCGCCGGCAGATCCAGTTTATTCAGTTTTATTCGGGACAGACAGTGCGGCACAGATACCCGATTCGAGCGAAACGATCGCCATTTTTCGGTCTCTTCTTCTTTGAATCTAAAGTAAAGTTACAAAAAAACAAAAATTAAGCCAAAAAACAAAACAATTTCCAAAAAAAACTATTTTCAATACTTATTAAGGCTCTGGAGCTTCTGTTTGGCCAGTTTAGGCTCAAGTCTCGGAATCTCTTTACTCACTTCCCGGTGATATTTCATAGCGATGGCCACATAGACCGCAGTCTTGATTGTCGTCTCTTTTAGATCTTTTTTCATTCGAATACTATAACGACTGCTGAGACTGGAGGCGCCCAAACTCATCGGCGTATCCCTGCCCTCACTCTTGACCGACTGCATCGACATCGATAGCGAGGACTGTGAGCCGTGTATCGAGTCCTCAGTCTTGAGTTCGGCCGGAATGTGCAGATCGAACGCCTCCTTAAGCGGGTGCCGCTCGTTGAGGAACGTTAGATAGGCTTTGGTTTCTTCAAAATGCAAATCAATACGTTTGGCACAAATAGAGAACAATTGGCGAATGGCTTGCGTATAGAGCATGCCTTCATTGGTCGGTAAACCCGAAATCATAACCGAATTGAGCGGATCTTTATTCGACAATAATTTCGGTATTAATTCGGTTTCAATCGGGTTTCGGGTGAAGTAATTCGGGTAAAACGCAGCACACATTACGACCTTTCGATTAAATAAATCAATTAATACATTAATTATTGATAATTATAACGAAAATCGAATTACTTTAAGAATCAGTTCCTCTTCATTACGATTGCGGCGTAGATTCGGTCGATTAGGAATCATAATGTTGTCCCTCCGGAGCCGTTCCATCAGCTCTCCGACCATATAATCGACTTCTTTGATGCGCTTGTATTGCACAAAGTTTTGTCGACACCACTTGTCGGCCATTTTTGTATCGGAACTGAACTCCGGATTGAATTTCTTATACATTTTGTAGGCATTCAGATATGCGATCGAATCGCTGAACGAGCGGTCAGCCCACGCGAGTCGGGATTTGTATGCATTCAAGCCCTGAGAGAATTCCCGTCGAAACATACCTACAAAATAAAAAACATTAAATTTCACAAAAATCTAACAAAAATTAAATAAATTATTATTTTTTAAACCAAACCTTGAGTGGACAGACAGGCGGCGATAATAATACAGTCCTCGAGCACATCGAACACATGACCCATAACCACAAGTTTACCCAAACGTATATCGATCGGCAAATGAGACATAATGACGCCCAGAGTAGTGATGTCTCCGTCCTCTTCATCGTAATAGAGCTGCTTCTCTCGGCTCTCATTGTTCTGATCGGTTGTATTGATAGTGAAAGCGCCCACTTGTTTGAGCTGAAGCACCGAATGATAAATGTCGGACAGATCGGGCGGGTCGAGCGCCAGACCCAATAGGTCTTTGGGCGATCCCAGGTTCAACATCTTGACCCGAAGTATAGACAAGTCGAGTGGCGACCGAACCAGTTCTGGTTGACTATACTGTGACAACGATTCGTAGAACACTTTATCCACGAGCCGATAGACGCGGCCGTCGCTCACACGACCCGCTCGTCCGGCTCTCTGTTGGCAATTGGCTTTGGACGCCCACTCCATGCGAAGCACCGGTATATGTGTCTCGATATCGCAAACAAGACTTTTGGTGAGACAGAAGTCGATTACATACGACACGTCCGGCACTGTTATCGAACTCTCGGCTATATTAGTGGCCAAAATAATCTTGCGCTCCCGGCCCCGGGGTTTGTAGAATATCGCGTTCTGTTTGTCCAACGGTATGGACGAGTGAAGCGGATATATCTTCCACTGCTGGCGCTTACACTCGTCACTCTTCTCGAGTTTGGCCTTCATTTCATGTATCTCTTCCAGGCCGGGCAGAAATACCAGAACTGAGCCCCGATTTGCGAGAGTCGGGTCTATTCGAAATTTACAATAATTAGAATTTAGATAAAAATCAATTAAATTAAATAATTTAAAAAAACAACAAAATTAAAAAAAAACCTTCAATTTTGGTAATTCCAATCTCGAGTATAGCAGTGGCCACATCCATGGCCTCAATGCTAACACAGGGCGCGTCCTTCTCGGCAATACTCATAGGGTTGCTGAAGCGGACGTCTGGCACAACCGACTGAACCCCTAAATCTTTTTTCATTTCTTTCATATAAAATACACTCAACTCGTGCGGCTTCTCATTGACCCGGATGTGTGTGGGCGTCACCTCAGTCACCATATCCTCGCCCTCATAGATGGGTATCTTAAAGTACTCAATGAGCTGTTCGGGGTCAAAGGTGGCTGACATAAGCACTATTTTGACCGAATGGCTGCGCATATTCATCAGCTTTTTGATGACGAGCAGCAAGAGATCGGTTTCGATAGACCTCTCGTGCACTTCATCGACCACTATATGCGAGTAATAATCCAACTTTTGGCTATTGATGAGCCGTTGGAGTAATACACCGGTCGTGCAATAGCAGATCCGCGTGTCTTCATTCACTTGTGTTCTGTCCATACCTTTACATCAATTCAAACAAATTATTAATTCGAATCAAATTCAGTAAATAATTTAAATATAAACTAAATTAATAATTCATTAAATATAATAAAAAAATTGAATTAAATTAAAAATTAATTGCAAACCAATCTGATAGCCAACTATAGTTCCCAACTGCCAGTTCCGCTCCTCGGCCACCCGGGCAGCAATAGATTTAGCGGCAATACGTCTGGGCTGAGTGACCACTATATTAAACGGCAAGCCTTTGCTCGCGCAGTCATCGGCAATATATTGGGGCACTTGAGTAGTCTTTCCACAACCGGTCGCGCCTTCGATAATAACGACTCGATTGACACGAATCGCACCTAAAATCCGTTCCTCGTATTCGAGAATTGGAAGCTTTGCCCGTTTGGGCGCTTGTGTTCCGAAGTACTGGTTTATCAATCCGGACATATCCTGGTCCTCATCGATAGTCTCGGGTACGTTCGGCACCTGATATGTGCCCACACTCTCCAGATCGGTCGACATCGTGTGCAACGATAGGGTCGAAATGTTTCGTGCGTTCGGCGGCTGTCGGTTCGCATGCCTTCGATAAATCGGTTGAGCGCTCGGCGCCGGCATTGGACTTTGGCTTCCGGACGCACCTGCATTCAACTGTCTCTCCATTTCCTCTTTTTGCGATTGCTATCAATAATTAAATCAAAATTCACATAAAAATCAATACATTTTTCACATAAATTAATAAAAATTAAAAATCAAAACTAATTTTAAAAATTTAAATAAATAAAAATAAGACAAACAATGGCGCGATTCCTCTCCTTCTGTTGCACTTCATTCACGTATTGTTTTCCCTGAAATTTCCTAAAAAACAATTAACAAAAAAATATTAAAACAAAACAAAACAAATCAAAACAAAAATCAAACATTACTTGTCCTTATTCTCGGGCTCCTCTTTAATCTCCTCCTTCTTGGGCTCGATGTCGTGATACCAATTGGTATTCCGAGGCCTCCCGTGCTTAGCACCGAATAGCGCGGCCATCGATGTGTCGGCGCCGAGAACTGGATTCAGAAGAGCATTCATTAGGTCGAAGGATAGGCCTATAAATTAGAACAAAATTAGACACAAATAGAATACAATATGAAGTTCAATACCAGTCCTCTCCTCGGCCTCTTTGATCCCCTGCTGTTGGATCAGCTTCTGTTCCTCATTTAGGCCTTCGCGTGCGGCGCCGATGCCATTGCTAGTGGACGGACGGCTTGTATTGCGACTATGAGGTGGACTCGGAGTCGCCTTTTTGGGTGGACTCGGCCATACCGTTTGACCACTACTAATGGTCAGATTCTGGCCTATTTTGCTGTCCGTTTGGTCAGTGTTTGGGCGCCATCTGCTCCGACCTCTGCCTATGCCAAACGACATGTCCTTTGGGCTGTCCATTGCTTCCTGTGCTGCGATGGCCAACCGTTTTGTCTCGTTTTTATCGCTCGGCTCTTCCTCTCGGGCCTCACTGTCCGGATGTAATCGTTTCAATGATATCAATGAATGACTTTCTGTTGATTTCTGACAACTGTTCGGCTCTTCACTCATCTGATGATCAGACGATTGGCCGCTTTTTCGGAGTTTTTTGTTTTTGTTTTGCTTTCAATCTGTAAATTGAAATCAAGTTTTAAAATAGTTTTTTGTCTTAAGTTTCGACTCAATTATGTTTAAAACAATCAATTGTTTGATTTATTTATCGATTACTGAGAAAAACGTGTTTTGAATTCAATTTGAATTTTGAAATATTTTTTGTTGTTTTATTGCTTAAAGTGTTTAAAAAGTTTATAATTTATTCTCATTCGCTATCATTAGTTTCAAACAATTGATTGGTTTTTATCGCATTTAGAACTGAATTAAATCAAAAATTTTAATTACAGTTAAGTCTCGACTAAAACAAGAAATGCAGCCAAAGATCACAATTAAAGTGATTTTTGATTATTTGTTGACGAAATTTGAGCGCATTTTCAACTCAATTCACATTCACTTTAACGCTCATTCATAAACAACGCTAACATTGAGACTAAAATTATTTGAAAAAACTAAAACTAAAAAATTCATCTCTTATTGAATTAAATAATAATAATTAAATTAATTTTAGATTTAATCAAGAAAAAAATTATAATAAAAAATTAATTAATTATTTAACTTGTAAAATTTTTTAAAAATATTATAAAACAAGAATCTATTTACTAGTTGAAAGTTTTGCAATGTTTGATTATAAAATTAGCAAGATACCAGAATACAAGAATATTGTTTTGAATTAACTTCGTTTCCATAGTATCTCTTAGAAGAAAAAACATAGAAAAATACGCTTTAATATTAGAAATATTATTTTAATTAATAGATAAAACATTAAATTTTTAAAATTAACTAAAAATTAATTAAATCTAAATAGCAATCAAATCAAATATGAGATTCAAGACCTATGTGCCACCCGAGCTGATTCATATCCTTTTCTAAACATCAAAAATCATTTCCAATGATAAAGATTCTTAATTTCCTTAACTTTTATTCTTATTAATACATAAAGACTTCGTAAGTTGTGTCGGTTGGATAACCACCGAAGAAGTGATCTCTTGCGGTGACGACCATCAGCTGCTCCTATGGAACGTATCAGTGCACGAGTCGACAAAGTTATCGGATTTACCCAAAGAGCTATTCCCAACAGACTTGCACTGCTGTGCGAAACCGAGCAAACAGAAGATATCGGACCAGATAGTGATGGGTGCTTCTGATGGTAAGTATCACTTCATATCACGTACCGGAAAAATCGAGAAGACGGTCGATGCTCATACCGGTGCCGTACTGGCCGTGCGCTGGTCACAAGACGGGTCAGCCCTGGCCAGTGCGGGTGAGGATGGACTTGTAAAAGTGTGGTCGAAGAGCGGAATGTTGCGCTCGACTCTATCCGCCAATCCGGTGCCGACATATTGCATATCGTGGTCACCAAAAAGCGATCAAATTCTTTATACATTCGATAAGAATCTAATTATCAAACCATTGGCGCCGAACTCGAAGCCAATCGAATGGAAAGCACACGACGGAGTGGTTCTTAAAGTCGATTGGAATTCAAATAATGACTTAATTATATCCGGCGCTGAAGACCGACGCTATAAAGTCTGGGATAGTTTGGGTAGAGTTTTGTTTACGAGCGCTACTCATGAGTTTCCGATTACATCACTGGCCTGGGCTCCGGAAGGAACGTTGTTTGCGATCGGCTCTTATAATACGCTTAAGTTGTGCGATAAGTACGGCTGGTCTTACTCTCTCGACAAACCACCGATTCAGAGCCTGTTCTGTCTGTGCTGGTCGAGCGACTCGACCCAAATAGCCGGCGCCTGTGCTAATGGAAACGTTATATTCTCACACGTTATCGATAAGAGAGTCGAGTGGAAGTCATACGAAGTGAACGTTTTGGGTCGAAAGAATATTCTGGTTAGGAATGTGACTAATGGTGTCGAAGACGAACTCGATTTCAGGGATTATGTAATCAAAATATCGTTTCGATTCAATCACTTGATTGTAATTACGACCACTCAGTGCTATATTTATAAGACCGACCATTGGGCGACTCCGCATCACTTCGACCTGAAGGACACGAATGTTACGCTTATTCTACAAAATGACAAACACTTTATGTTAGTCGACGTCACGAATGTTGGTCTCTATTCATATGAGGGTCGGCTCCTGTTGACTGTGAAATGGGTTGGAATGAGAATTGAGTCGTTAAACTCCGAAACAATTAGGTTTGAATGTTTTTATTATATGTTTTTATTTTCCGATAAATATTTGAATTAATTAATTCAAAATTATTTCTAACCAAAAGTCTAAGCAGTGATACGATTGCCATCAGAGATGCGAATGATCTGAAAGTAATTCATTTTATGGACACAATTACCGGTAAAATGAGTAATGAAGACACGGCTGCAGTGAAACACAAACTGGAGATAACATGCGTTGCACTCAACTATTGCGGACCAATTAGCACAAGAATGTGTGCGTTTGCCGACAAAAACGCCGATATATACCTAACTCTGGTTCGATCGACAAACACAACAATGTTTCGAACCATCAAATTGGTATCGATGGTCAAGTGCTTCATCTGGAACAACGACAGCAACATATTGGCCACAATTCGAGATAACAATCGGCTAAGCGTTTGGATTCTACCAATGGTTGCGTTTGTCGACAGCGATCTACTCCCGATGGCTGTCATCGACAAAGACGGCAATGACTTTACGGACAAAAGTCCGCAATTGATAAGCTTTTTGAACAATAGGCTCAGTATTCGACGGTCGGACGGATCACTCATCTCGTCGTCAATCAATCCATTCGTCAATTTTTTGCATACCTATGCCTCACAACAGCATTGGAATGAAGCGCTCAAATTGTGTCAATTCCTAAAAGACAATTATGACATTCGAGCGCTTTGGGCAGCTTTGGCCGGAATGGCACTACACGCCCGACAGCTGGACATTGCAGAGTTGGCCTACGCGGCCGTCAATCGCGTCGATAAAGTGCTATATATTCAGAAGATTCAGAAATTCAAAGACAAAGACTCGAAGAATGCAGAGATAGCTCTGATCTGCGGCAACATTAGAGAAGCCGAAAGTATTCTAATCCAAAGCGGGTTTATATTTAGAGCTATTGTACTTAATTTGGAACTCTTTAAATGGGAAAGAGCTCTCGAGTTGGCACTAAAGTATGACAAGAATAATAATTTTGTGGAACTGGTTCAGGCATATCGGCACAGGTATTTGGAAAGGGTTGATAAGAAGGAGACGATTCAAGCGTTTCGACAGCTCTCCAATGACGTGAATTAGATTTTTAAAATTGATTTTTTTGGGAATTTCGTTAATTTAATTTTGTTTTAAATTATTTTTGTTTAGATTGAGTTTTCCGATTGGGATGTATATCAGGAACGGATAAACAGCGCTTATGAACACAAACTACAGACTCAAGTGAAGAATGTTTCGAAAAAATAAATTTTATTAAATTTTATAATTTTTAGTTTAGATTATAATTATTTTTTTATATTTTATTAACTTTTGTTTAATTTTATTCAATATAAAAAATTAAATAAATTATTGATAATAAATATATTGATATTTTATTTTATTATTTTAACAATAAATTTATTGATTTTCTTATATTATATTTAATCATTAGTTTTGAGACTTTTCGGTCACTTATTTGCTGTTTATTGTAATAATTGTTTATTTCATATAAACAAATTGTATTCATATTTAATTAAGAAATATATTGTAATCAAAACCCGAATTATTGCGAAAATTGCGTTAACTTTGAAAACATGCGACAAATGTAATAATAATTAAGATATTTCTAAAGTTTTCTAAATAAGCTATAGAGCAATAAAACTTACAAGAGTATATTTATTTCACGAGTCAATGTATGCATAAATTTAATTTGTTATTCAAAATGATTAATTGAAACAAGTTTAATATTTTTGTTAAACAATTTTAATTTTTACTAATTTTGAAAATATTATTATTTAAATTTAACCTTGTTTGTATTTTTTTTAATTAAAAAATTACTTATTTTTAACAAAGCTTAAAATGTACATTATTTTTCCAAAAATAAATCTGTAAACTTTTCTATAAATTAATAGCAGACTTATAAATGTTTTTAAACTTTTATCCAGTAAGAATTTTAACTTCATATAAAAAAGATAAGTATTTTTATAAATACCTGCCTAATAATTTAAAAGTCATACTTTTTTATTCATTAAAATTTTAAAATAATTAAAAAATAATTTTTTGTTTAAAATAATCAAATATCACAATAAGTAAATCGGCAGTAAAGTAGAGATAAACGTAATTACGTCTAAAACTATTGATTAAAACAGACATTCAAAATTGAGTGCACGCGTGCACATTATTAAGGACATTGTCTATTAGAAATTTAAACATATAAACTAGG